>VMBQ01002095.1:50713-118148 GCA_007657795.1 Dreissena rostriformis | reverse complement strand
TGCTACTAATACATACTATTTTTAACGGTATGGAGCAGGATGGCCTCGACCTGCACATGGACGAGGTAAATAAAGTGTTTTTTCTTGCGGAAAATAAAACAAACAAACTTTCCCACAGGACATCATCAACAGTTATTACAATGCGTGTCTCTATTGTAGGCTAACCAAAATATTTATAGCATCATAACTCTCACTCTTTCTCTCTCTCTCTCTCTCTCTCTCTCTCTCTAATCAATTGTACTTAATTTTATTTTGTAAAAGTCGGTGGTTGGAATGAGATTGTTTTATCTTCTGTTTAATTCCAAGAAGGCCGGTTTATTATGGTCTACAATTAATTCCTTGTAACTCGCATATAAGCATTGGTTCAAATACATTAATACAATATTAACTAAATTGAAAACTGGGTGTTCATTTGTTGAAGCTATTAACGCAGATCAATAAAGAAGGTATATCAATATTTATACAACGAATGAAACGAATGAAAATGAAAAAAGAAACAATCGCTTTGAATGGGTCTTCATTTTATCAACAACTAACGACGGCGTTGTAAATAGTTTTGGCAAAATGTCTATGCGGTATACTGTTTACACCAGAAAAGAAACAATGAACATTGCACAAATGTAAATGAAACGACCAAACAAAATCCATATTAAAACCTCGTTCTGGGAAAACCGGGATTACCGGGGTATTGCATGTAAGTAAAGTGTCGTACCATACTAGCATGCGCAGTCCACGCAGACTAATCAGAGACGACACTTTCCGCTTTCATATAATTCCTCGTTTAAAGGAAGTCTCTTCTTAGCAAAAATCCAGTTTAGACGGAAAGTGCCGTACCTGATTAGCCTGCGCGGACTGCACATGCTAATCTGGGACGACACTTTACGCATATGCATTAAACCCCGTTTTTTCCAGAGCGCGGCTCAATTTTAAAGTGATATTTTTACCGTCATAGACAGTTAGGAATGTCATGTTCTGCAATACTTTTGTCTACATATTTGAAAGAGATATTTGGTGAGTGCTTGTGTATATTGCGTGTTTTAGAATAGAAAATGTACCTGCTAGACATGCCCTTGTAATAAATACAATAATAAGTAAACGACATATGTTGTAATGTATCAATAAGCAATTTGTAAGCAAATAATACTTGAAAGACAAACAGTTCTAATAGATGCTATAATTTATCATAAAAAAAAATGTTTTTCAATTCCTATTCAGTGAAGTAATCACTTGTATAATATCACAAATAAGTATTAAAATGTAAAGAATCCATTGAATACAATTAAAAAAAACGAACATACCTTTCAGACTCACGTTACTTAAAACACACAAAAATATATAATTATATAAGTATATATATAAAGATATACGTACGTTGGTAAGGACTTGTTTCGGGTTTCTGAAAATAAATCCTGTAATCCAATGAATTGTGTGCCAAGTCTTATATTACAGTATATGTATACAGCGATTTAAAGGGATTAATTCGTTAAATCCAGTGTTATAATACGGTGATGTTTCTTTAATTATGCAGTGGTACTATGGCGCACCCTTTGTGACAAAAATGTATTTATTCTCGGTCGTTAAATGCAGCTATGGTTGTTAGTATGTGTGACCGCAGTTAGAACTTAATGACTCTTTTTAATTTTCAAGCAATAATGAAATTGTAACGGCAGTCAGCATTTTGAATATAAAAAACAATTATATTTTATTATAATTTTGACGAAAAGTTAATTAAAAAAAGTATGTTTTCACAGATTTAATTGCATACATTTTCATAAGAAATACAGTAAACCTATGATTTTTTTTTTACAAATGTTCAACAAAACATTAAAATCGTTCGCGGTTTTTTATGGAAGTTTCAAAATGTAGTTATAATGGCATATCACTATCCATCGACCAATTCGTTTGTTTTGACAAGTTGATTTGTAAATGCTTCCATTGAATAAAACAAAATAATCCAAACTCTCTCCGAATCATAGCCATTTATACTGCCAGATGAGCAAATGAATTCAACGCAGTCTTAAGATGAAATGCAAAAACATTTGAGCTGCACTCTCGGACAATCGGGCTTTACGCATGTGAGTTAAGTGTCCTCGCAGATAAGCCCGTGCAGTCCGCACAGGCTAATCAGGGACGACACTTGTATGGCATTTTCAGTTTAAATGAAATCTCTTCTAAACGAAAATCAAGTCTAGGCGGAAAGTGCCATCACGATTTTGCCTTTGCGGACTGCGCAGGCTAGTCTTGGACAACATTTACTCACATGCATTATGCCAGAGCGCGCAGGCTAGTCTTGGACGACATTTACTCACATGCATTATGCCAGAACGCGGCTCATTTTATTTTCCATAACTCTTGTTCCTATAATTTTGGACTTTTTGCCCTTTGTTAATATGTTTTCTTGAACGTTTTCCGGTGCACATATAGAAAACAAACAGAATTATCAACTGTTAACTAAATATGTAAGTAGATTTAATTGAGGTACGTGCAGTGCACAAGAACTTCAATTATTGCTTCCATATTTTAAGTTATTTCCATGCACATATTTCTCTATTGGAATTTTGTCCGGATTGTGTCTTGACAACTATTAACCGTATCAACTTGAAACATAAAAGTAGGTACCGTAGTTCACAAAGAGGGGATCGGAAGTTCACAAAAGTCAGAGATTGTGATTCCATTTTTTTATTTACAGTTATTGCTGTTTATAACTTGTTTACTTAAATTTTGTCCGGAGCATATCTTTACAATCACCAGAGGTATCATTTTTGAACTTCATATGCAACTATAATTCGATGAGATGAAGCTTCGGCAGTGCAAAAGAAAAATAATTTCTGATGTCATGATCTCACAGTTACCGGTATTGCCCTTTCAATTTTAATGATGAACTTTGGTTGAGAACATGAGCAATAAAGATTAAACTTCATTGGTAGGAAGTTGGAATCGTTGGGAAACTAGCTTTTAGAACTCAACTGCAAATACACTTCTGGCAAAGTGACGTGCATGGGTATTTCATGCACGACCGTGACCGTTCTAGTTTGATCAGTTTTCAACTTAACTGTGTTGTTATTTATAGTCATTCTTTTTAGCTACACCGATGTTTCATGAAAACTAAATTTTTCACAAAAATATAACATTTTAGACAAGTTTCGTCACGAAAATGGATGCTCAAACGTTTGACCTTGAAGAGCGACCTTGACCTTGCGCCGACTTGACTTACTCATGCCCAAGGCACATCGTGTCAACGCCCTCAATATGTGAGACAAGTCTCATGAAACTCCATTTAAGTGACATAAACGGTATTCCATACGCGCACAATTACCTCTGAACAACCTTATGTGGTTAATAGGCTTAACCGAGACTTGGCCAGGCGGAATGTTGACCTCGTTTTGATTGTGATCGCGCGATTTAAATGACCAATTGACATAACAATCACTTATTAAGGATTGCTTTTACCAGTTTTATGTGTATAAATCAGTGGCCAATGGTATCTGGGGGTTGGAATCAATACTCTCAACTTTCGTAGACCGATAAGAACCAAATTGTGTCGCGTTCTGAGAAAACTGAGCATAATGCATGTGCGTCAATTGTCGTCCCAGATTAGCCTGTGCAGTCCGCACAGGCTAATCAGGGACGACATTTTCCGCCTAAACTGGATTTTCGCTATGAAGAGACATCATTTAAACGAAAAATTCCATAAAAGCGGAAAGTGTCGTCCCTGATTAGCCTGTGCGGACTGCTCAGGCTAATCTGGGATGACAATTTACGCACAAGCATTATGCCCAGTTTTCTCAGAACACACCACAATTGACTGAAAAGACACATGCATAAAATACCAATTTAAATTAAAATACATCAAATTAATAACAAAAATATTCGTTAAAAGCAGACGGACGATGTCTTCCACAATTCGAATATGCATTCACAAAAAAATATCATTCATCGTCACGTTTATATACGATAACGGCATTTATGTATCGTTTTGATGAGACGCATATAATAAAGTGCAAGTTCATTGTATATCTAATATGTATGCCCCAATGGAGTGGGAAGTTTTTAATATTGCACTTGTCTGTCCGTACGTACGTCGAGAAGCTTGTGTTTTGAACAGTTTACCTACTGGGTGGATCTAGAACAACATGACCTTAATGTTTAAACATATTCGTAAAGAACGGATTTTGGGCTAAGACAATTTTTGGCAGAATTATAGCCAATTATCTGGGTTTTTTTTCAACATAGAATATACAGTCGCATAAAGCTTGTATTTTCAATTCCTCTTTAATTAATTGGCGGGTGACGCTTAACCTGTCTCAGTAAAGTGTTTTGTTTTGCGACGATTTCTGGGAGAATTATGGTCTTTGTTTTCCAGAACAAAATATAGTTAGAAAATTGTCACTTTTAACTGCTACAAAGACCTATAATATATATTATAGGTCTTTGACTGCTAGTTGGAATTTTCTCGAACTTTCACAGCTGAATATGAAGATGATTGTTATGGAAGGGATTTTGACCGCGACCATGATTGTATTATTATGTAAAGATTAAATATGACCCTGGAGTATAGGTCATAAAAAGGAGGGACCTTTGGTCTCCCTTCTTTTGTACCTATACCTCAGGGACATTTAGGTCTCTCTTCTGTGTGACCTATACATCGGGGGGCTATAGGTCCCTCCTCTTTATGACCTATTATGGCGTACCATTTGGGTTAAAAGTCAACAATAAATGTACTTCGACGTACAAATATCAAATACACTTCAAAGTATATATTTGTACGTCTAAGTACAATTTGTACTTCGACGTACATGTTTGTACTACGACGTATACATTTTCTGAACAGCCAATCAAAACACTCGTCTCTTGAGCCGCTTTCCCTTCAGACTTACTCATAATAAATGTTTAAAATAGCTATTTTAATTGAGGACAAAATGAATAAAAATATCATAATTTAAAAAAATCGTTTTAAGTAATATATATTATTAACTATTCTCGACTCGTTGATGTCGACAATTGAATATCGAAAGAGGTTAGTATTTTCCCATTTTCCCAGAAGGCGTCTTCTGATTGGCTTACACTCAAGGGTCAAGAGACTCATAGGTCTACCTCCGTTTTGGTCTATACCCCCCTATAGGCCCCTGTATACCCTAAGCATAACTAAAGTATGGCTTTGGTCGACAATATTACGGTACTGTTTGTATAATTGTAATAGTGTTCCAGCGATTTTAACAAAATGTCAAAAGCAAAAGTCACTGAATTCGCATCAAACGTCTCATTAATTAGACTACTATAACATTATACTTGGATTGTATTATTTCAAGCTCAAGAGTGCGGCTTATCAAATACAAACATATACAAATAAACTTGTCCTATTTTAAAAAAATAATAGGGGGTGGGGCACGTGGCGGTGCCTTGCCTGCTATGGTACTAGGGTTCTCAGTACGTATACAGTATGTGTGTAATTTAATAATTCGCTTATTACATAAACCTTCAATAAACATTGTGTATACGTAAAAACGATGTTTTTAAACCAAACCGTCCATGTACACATGTAATACTTTTGAAAGATTTGAAAATATAATTAATTAATATTATATCTGTTTTCTAGATACACGAAAAGACCTACAATGGTGAACGCTTCCTTTTTTAAATTACCAGATATACCAGATATAATTACTTTAAATACCGCTTGGGATCGACTATCATTTTTATGTTTGCTCATTGCTCAAGTGCTCATTTAACACACCCGGTTAAACTATTTCAAAGTTTGTATTTTTGCTCAAATCCACGTGACATGCCATATATGGTTTAAATCTTAATTTATTATTTATAATTTAGTTATGACGCAATTTCTAATCAATATGACATAGTGATTCAATACGTGCACGTATTGAATCACTATGTCATATTGATAAGAAATTGCGTCATAACTAAATTAAGATTTTAACCATATATGCCGGCATATATGGCATGTCACATGGATTTGAGCAAAAATACAAACTTTGAAATGTTTTGCGCGTGAGAAATCTTACATTCGGCAATGTGATTACAATAATTTATTGTCGAAAAAAATAATTGGTTAATATTGGTTAGTTTTGCTTCAACGGTCAAAATCAGCGCTTCAAAAGGTCAACATTCAGCACATGACAATCGATTTCAGAAGAAACAGGCTATAGAGATTTGCTGGCTGGTTCCACAATCTCATTCACGGGTGTGATAATTGAACTTGGCGAGCGCGGGAAGCAGAGTAAGAGAATTTGAGGTCGTAAGCCACCCAGTTTTAGACTAAGCGGAACACATAAGTAAACAACACAGTTTTGTCCAAAATTGGTAAACAAATTCATCTGCAAGTGTCAGGTCGTTGACTTTATCGTTTGATATAGATGTCACAATAACAAAGGTACGTGTGTTATGTTTCTTCATTACATAATGTAAAATATAGTTGCAAAATATGCCTATTATTATTTTATTGTAAACTTGTGCATATTTCGGTTATTCGGACACCACAAATATAATATCTAATAGTAATAAAGTACTGTGTGCATGTATATTACTTTCGACCAGGATATATTTACTTGTTTTAATGCCCCCCCCCCTTTCAAGAATTAGAGCATAACGCAGTCAGTCGCACTATCCGTCTTAGTCCAACTTGTTGACGCTCTCAAATATTAAGCTACTTTTTATATGGGTAATATTTGGAGCGTACAACGGGGGAACGNACCGTCCGTCCATGTGTGCATCCGTGCGTGCGTTAGACTTTTTTTTGTTTACGCGGAAAACTCCACAGTTTTCATCCGATCCTTTTCCAACTTGTTCAGTGTCTTTATATTAATGAGGACTCGAACCCTACTGAAAATGGGTTACATCAGAGTAAAAAGTCCAGAATTATCTCCCCTTGAATTTGTATTGGTCCGAGGCATTTAAGTAGGTTGTTAAATTAGTTGCAATTATTAAAATAAAATAAAATAAAATATAAGCCATCTGATAATTCATTTGGCAAGGATGAAAGGATTTGTGTTTTCAGTATTCCCTTGCATGTTGACTTGCCATTCAATTGACATTCCAGCCAGTAGAGCGATTAAGGCCCTCATTGGGCCTCTTGTTTTTATCTCAATTCACTTACATCTAACAAAGTTAATAACAAATGATTTATATGATTTTGCTCTTTTTATTTGAATTATTACAAAGAGTTATATCAAATTAGTTTTTCCCAAATCAGTGGACTTTTTGCGTGAAAACAGATGGCTACTGAATTTATTTTCCCAATTTCTTGAAAATGCTGATAAAATTCCCAATTCCAAGGCCATGGGCTATCTTCCTAAAAAGTGGGGAAAAAAACCTGACTATTATATGTTAAGCTTATTAAAACATTCAATATGCTGAAAAGATCTACACTCTAAAAAAATTGCAGTGACTATCGGATACAGGTATGCAATGTGTATAGCTTCAATTGTTTCAGCGATTTGTATTTTTTTTAATGGGCTTCAGTGCTTTCCACAGGAATTTATTCTGCTGCCCCCTCCATATGCTTATTTTTTAACGTTTGTAGAGTGAAATGACATTATTTGGTGAGTTATGACTCATCAAGAAAAAGACAGCTATAAAAAGAATTGATAAGGATATATTCTTTATTTTTTTTAACCCTTTCCCCCATATATACTTGTTATCCTGACTGGATTGATTCCCCAAATGCCCAATACATCCACATCAACCTGACTCTATCTATTATTGCATGCTTACTACTTTTCCTGTCTTTATTAATTACCCGATAATCAATCTTGTATATTCGTTTTTCAAAATCAAATTCTGGTAAATATTGGAGATAAAAGTGCCCAAGAATTTCATAAACTGCACAAACATGCGCCATTTTTCTAGAGTATCAATGAATTTAGGCATATGTGATTTATTTATAATTAAAAGACTTGTTATTTTCTTTGGGGACAATGAATAATCATTAAAGAGGCACAAACACTGTATTATGAGAATTGGAAATAAGACACCAATTTGGGAATAAATTGTGTTTTATCAAAAGTGCATAATATGCAGTTTTATATGTTGTATTTATTTAGTTTGACACATTATAATTAAAACAGATACTTGCATATATAATAGCATCATTAAAATTGATTTTACTTCAAAACTGGATTTTTTATTAATTAACAAAAAAATCCTCATGAAATTAAACTGTGTCCATGCGCGGCATGGACACAGTTTAAAAATACAGTTAAAATGATAAAAATACAATCACTGTTAATGAAAAAGTCATGGGAAATTGCTTATTTAGCTTGAATTATAGATAATACATTACAAAAATAAATGTTGATCATGAAATGAATAGTTTTTTCTGATAAAATCACCAAAATGATGTCAATTCCCAGTTTGATGTCTTATTCCCAATTCACATAATACAGTGTTCACACCATTTCACATCAGTATACTCATAGTAACCCCCCAGTATAGTATAGCCCCAGAGGCTGTTATAGGTGTATTTATAAAGCAACAGAATTTCCATCCGAAGTATGTTTTCTTAAAAATGATGAGGCATGAAGGAATGAGCAATATAAAATAATTAGGTCATCATATTAACTTGAATTATATACTTCTAATACAGTCCCCTGAGATATTGTTCAACTGATTTATTAACCTTTGCCTTTCGGTAAAACATATCTTCAATATTTTTGTATAAAAAACCCAGGTATATACATGCATATCACATGCACTTATATATTGCAGATACATAGACATGGCAGAGTTGAAAAGTTACACGGTAAATGGTAACCACACCAACAACGCTAAAAATGGTATGTTACATTTAGATTTAAAGTACTTTTGTATAAATAAACACTAATTGTCATAGTTGTAGTTGCTTTTAGGCACTATAAAAAGCCACCATTTGTGTTCTGAAAGACTCCCAGACTTATTTTGAATGTGAATTATTTTAGATAATAGTGCAATTAAAAGGGTGCATGCTTTTGTAACATCTTTCACCCACTTCCACACAGGACTTCATGTCTTGGCAAACAGTACTGATGGAGCCATACTGGTGCAGTGCCGACATCTACCCCTGACCTCAGTCATGGGCTCACCACCCATTAAAATCAAAAGTTAATTAATTATTTTAAGAAATTTAACAGTAAACTAAAATGCCTTTCCCCACCTCAGATGTCTTCACGATAGCTATAAGCCAGACTGTCTGCGGCTCACAACATGTTATTCGGGCTCCCAGAAATTAACCCTTTGAGCGCTGGAACCGGATTTTGAAGTCCTTTGCAAACAGTTTGGATCCAGATGAGACGCCACAGAACGTGGCGTCTCATCAGGATCCAAACTGTTTGCTATTCTGATAGTATTCTTTGAAAAAAAATCGAAGAAAATGCTAATTTTAGAAATTTAGCAGACAACATTTTAGCAGACGACAAATTTCCCAGCATGCAAAGGGTTAATAACTTACATGTATATAGTCAGGCTATTGTTTTTTTAATCTGTTTCTATGAAAGCATTATAATTTGGGCTAGTGATTTAAATATATAACCGTGAAGACTGGTTATATGGCTCAGGGGGCCCTTTTTACCAAAGTTAAACTCCAACCAGTTTATTATTACCATGGGACCCGGGTCAAAACAATTAATTTACCAGGTCAATGTCCCTTTGGGGAAAAAATACAGGTAGAAGATTTTGTACTGCAGTTTGGTTCTTTCATTATGCAATGAATATACAACAACAACAACACAATTGAATAAGAAGTAATGTCTTAAATGACCAGTGTTATCAAAATAACATACCACGTTTCTATGAAACCTAAGGTCTTATTATAATCATTAATCATGAATAGGAAATTGGCTTTTGCAAAATGGCCTAATGTTTAATCATGTATTAATCAAGCACACATTCTTACATAATGATTGAATTACCAGATTTTATACAAACACCAGGTTTTCATTCAAGGGTTTTCCTGCTTTTTTAAAAAAGCCAAAAAACACACTCAATCCCAAATCGAACGAACCCAATCCAAAAAGTGGTACTTCTCTATCTTCAATTTTAACATTTTCGTCCATTTTAGAAGAAAAAAATATAAGTAAAACTTTTTTGAGCGTTTAGTTATGTTTTAATCAAGCATTTGATTATTCAGATGTAAAGTGGCGACTTAATGCATCTAACATGCTTATTTAATTATTTGTATCAAAACTAGTTGTGTCTGCAACAATGTTTGTGCCCCAAATGGGTGCAAATGTGTTTTCAACAGAAATAGGTAGATTGCAGTGTTCTATTTTATACCCATACATCGCCATGAGAACCTAGTTCGACTGTACCAATAATATACGGTATACACAGGTATACACACTTTATAACCCGGTGGTGAAGTCCTACATTATGGTAACATGATAGGACCTAAATGACATTTAAAGTCAACCATTGTGTTAGGTTTTGTTGTAACTTGTTATATTATGTTTGTTAGTTCTTATCCATGAAATGTATCAATGTTAAATAAGTTCTTTCCTGTATCGAATTTCGAAACAAGATTTTGATTTTCAAATGATACAATAAAAGTGTCCCGACCAGACGAAATTTTAGGGTTAAGCGGTAAAAGTAAATACTTCAGGTCATTTAATAACATCTTGAGTAAAAATAAGTTTATGCTCATGTTGTTAAGAGCAAGAAATTTATCATTTATATATGATAGGCAAAATATGTTGTGTAAGGTTTAAATTTAATGAAGCAGTTTTGTTTTTTATTTAAGGATGAAAAGCATTTGGGCTTTTGGCTTAGAATTTTGTATGTTATACAAGACATACCACAGAAACATGGACATGACGCTCTTTCACTTAAAGGGACTTGTTTACAGATTTTGGCATATTTTGAAGTTTGTCATTAAATGCTTTAAATTGATAAATATAAAAATCAGAACTAAAGAACTGCAATATAAAACCAAGAATAAATGTTTAAAAAAAAAGGGAAAAAAAAGAGTTTACCCCGCCTGGGCTCGAATCACTGACCCATGGAGTCAAAGCCAAACGACGAAACCACTCCGTCTTCATGTGTGTATGCGTGTAATTCAGAGTTTATGTTCAGTTCGTCGTTTAGTCTTTACGACTTCATTATGTGCGGACCTGACCATCCGTCTTCACATGGGTTGCCATTTATTTTTTACTTTGTATAACCATCCACGTGTTGTTTCAAAATATAACGATAACTGAGACGCTTTATAATTTTATCAATTTCTAACGATGATTTTTCGTAAACGAAAGTTTATATTCAGTATAAGTCTGCGGCATTATAGTGTTATTTCGCACACTGATGTACATTGTTCATTTATTTTTTGAATCTGTGACAAAAGTTGAAAAATTCTCATTTTGATAAATCGTGAATTAGTCCCTTTAATTTGCGTCATTATGATGTATGCAATATTTTGTATCCTCTTACTGACTTACCTTACATTTGTCCATGTATTTGCATGTTTGTTGATATCATTACTTTATTTTCTGTGCAATAATGTTATACTTTATAAAATTATCTAAGCTGTAATACAACATTTGGATTTTCTGTTCTGTACTTTCTTAACTTATTTCATATCGTTATGATATTCTGCACCCAAAGTCAAAGTATAATAAAAATAATGAAGCAATTAAGGCTTTTCAGTCATTCCAAGTTGTCAACCTTCTTTTTTTTCCTTTATTTATTTCTGAACCACTTATTTATTAATTTCACTACTTTTAACAAAATTATTGATCAGGCAAGACTTATTTGGTATAAACTTATAACATAAATACATTATATATCCATATATGATAGTAATAGTTCATACATTTTAAAAGATTTGCATTAAACCTGTGTGACTGATGGTTAATTTGATGTGGCCATACAAATTGTACCTGTTAGCATATTGCAGTATATTGTGGAAATAAAGTTTATCAATTACATCAGTTATGGTGGCCTTTTGTTTCCAAATTTGGGAAGGTTTGTAGAAGTGCACATGTACTAGTGTAATTCTTTAGCCCCCCCCCCCACTGTTTTCTATTCAATACATTTAGTAATCTGTATAAATAGCAACAAGTACAGGTATTTCACAGTTGACTGGATTGCACTAGTAAAAAAGAAGAATTTTTAACAACAACAAAAACAATCTGATTTATGTGTAAGCTAAGTATTGGTTGTGGTATTACATTCGTAAATAATTGTCAGTTTGTTGAAGGCAATAGATTCCAGTATTACACCATCTATAGTCTGTTTCTGGTTTATCCCGACCTTATTAACTAGGTATGCGTGGTCATATATCACATCATCTGGTCTATAAATGCTCAGCAGGCTTTTAAAAAGAGATATAATGGACTTCCCTTCATATGGAAATAAATGTGATATTGAAGCTGCAGAGAATTTAATCCGCTATACTTAAAAGGTTTTATTTGAAAAAGAGACAGTTTTGTTTTGTCAACGAAATAGTACTGTTGATAACTGTTTTGAGATCTTTCAACCACTAGTCTTGGTAGGGTTGAAGAATTTCTGTAAATCATTTGATTGTAACACTGATAGGAAATATAGTGATTATAACAAAACTCAGTCATGGATGTGAATGGAAAAGGTAATGACTACTTTTTAATTCACATTTATTTCATGTTGTAGAATTTCAGTTGTTCTCGTTTGTTGGTTACATTTGAGCCCAGCATAAATAACACACATTATGGTTATTTGTCTGTACCATGTCCCACAAATGTAATGGCAGAAGGAAATTCGTGGAAGAATTTCAGAAATGTAAGGGGTATAAAATTAGACAAATGTAACCCAGCAAAAAAACATTACAGACCACAATTGGGATTGAATCCAGGCCTTCCCGGTTTCTACTCCTAGGCAGGCGCTCTTATAGCGATGCGGTCTGTGGTACCTGTTAAAGTTGTGATGGATTTACTGCTCTATGTACAAGTTGCTTTGGAAAAGCAATATCACAAAAAGGTTTAATATTTAAGGTATGCATAAATATTGCATGTAATAATCCTGGACCCAACTAAATTTTCCGCGGTAATTCAAGACTTTCAAAATGGCTGTCAGGGTGTCAAAGAGTTTGTTACTATAAATTAACATCCTGTAGGGAAACAAATTCCATTAATAATGACTTTATAATGTACTGTTTAAATGGTTCGGGGTAAAGTAAGAAGTCATAAAACAATTAACAAATCATTTGAAATACCACAGGGCTATGACATCAAATAGATGAACCATTTGATTTAATCAGTTAAAACTGGCGCTAATGAAAATATTTTCAATATAACTTTCTTTGATTTAGATGCCTCAGTATATTTATTACATTTGTAATATTATATACCAGTGAAGCATGGATTGCTGTTGGAAATAAAAAAATCTTGAGACAGAAGTTTCTGTTTCAATAATATCTTATATAAAAATATCTTACTATCCCAACTGTACCTGAAATGTTTGCTAGCGGATGTATGGTGGATGTGCAAATCCTTTTCTTTTTGTACGACATGAGCCAGATTGCATGACATAAGCCAGATCGCGGGTGTTTATTCCAGATACAAAATTAGATGGAAGAATGTTAGTTATTCTAAACACCTGTAAACCTTTTTTGTAACATTACTTGCATTGGTTTCAGCATAAACATAACATATTGCATTACAGTTTTTTTTAACTCTGCATGGGTTGAATGAATACGGCAAATAATGTAATTTTAAAGATACTCTAAAAGATACTAACATTTGTGAAAATATCTTTGTCACATATTTATTTTGACAATATTTAAGCCAAGTTCGAATCTGCAGTGTCAATAAAGTTCCAAAGTAAGCTACTGTTTTAAATCTTCGAAAAAACTTGTTACCACTAGATACACATTTATCAATCAATGTTTAAGAATGAAACTTGGTCAGAATTTTTATCTTGACAAAGTTTGAATCTGGGTCAAATGGGGTCAAAACTATGTCACTGGATCATATCTTATAAAAAATAATGTTACCACTGTAGAAGTCACATTTGTGATTCAATCTTTATGAAACTTGGTCAGAATGTTTATGATGACAGTATTAGTTGAAGTTCAAATCTGGGTCATGTGGATTCACACATCTAGGTCACTGGGTCAAATCTTTCAGAGAAAATTGTTACCACTCTAGAAGCTACATTTATGATTACATCTTGATAAAACTTGGCCAGAAAGTTTATCTTGACAATATCTGGACCAAAGAGTTTGAATTCGGGTCAGATGGGCTCAAAAACTAGTTCAGCAGGTCAAGTTGTATAAAAAAAAAACTTAAAACACTCTTAATGCCTCATTTGTTACCTTACTACAAATATGAAACTTCATTGCCCATATTTCGCTCAAGTTTTAAACTGGGTCACATGAAGTAAACAACTAGGTCACCAGGTCAAATCTTCAAGAATTATCAGGTGATCTCAGGTGAGCACTTAAGTGCAATTATGGCACTCTTGATTAGTGTGAACAACTGGTGGATCTTTCTCTTGAATGTTTTCATAAATTATTGTCATTTTAGAAGATAAGATTGGGTTGATGACAGAAGGTTGTTAATAATGAACACTTATATAATTGTCATAATAAACTTACTAAGACATTTCAGACGTGTTTTAAGAATTAATAGAGTCTTGTTGTGAAACATGTATGTAGTATGCTTGGTTGGAACAATAATAGCCTGGTAAGAAAACTGATATCAATAGTGGATAATTAGTCAAATCTGATTGCAAGTTAATAAGGGATATAACAAACTATTAGACAATTGTAAAATTGCTATATACATGTATTAGTTCTTACCTGCACATGGGAGTAATAATCTTCTGAAGGGAGTTAATTCCATTTTCATTTATATCACATTTGATATGATATTTGCATGAAACAGTTGTTATGTGACATCAATTGTAACCTTGAAAGGAAGTGCAATCAGTGATACTAGCGCAGGCTTTGTCTCAAACAATATATAAAATACTGAATGTGAATCTTAAGTAAAACACTTTCATATCCTGTTACATGTATTTCCATTTGTAAAATGTTCATAACACTACATTTCTGTAATAAAAACATTGCTGTATCTGCCGGTCCAAGCATGTTAGCTGGTAGGCCTTTTTTATCCTACAGCCTATGAAGTTTTCTTTCTTATTTGTTTACACAAACAACACATCCTGTGTCCTTAAGTCAATCCATCCATCCTCCAATACCATCAAACATTGCAATATTCCACAAAACAAGATGACTAGTTAAATATTTGCTTGTCCAGAAATGTAATCATAACCATGAAACATCTGTTTGTAATACGGCTAAAAATGTGATTCTTATGAGTTGAAATTCATAGCATGTTTGTCGGCTAACATAAAAATGCATCTTTTACGTTTGCCTTTGGGCACGTTGTGACGTGCATTGTGACAAGCTGAATAATCTCTACTCACATTTGTTTTGAACTGATGTACAGAAAGGATTTATTATCTGTTAACATCGTTTTTATAATTATTTAATTTCCAGTTCAGGCATTTGGACATTTATATGTAAATTTGGACATTAACATCTATATAAATTATCATAATGACAACGTGATTGGATTTTTCAATTTAAGTGCCTTCTATGTAACAGGATGTTGCCACGTAAATTAGTGTATGCATAAATTAGTGCACATGCGTAAATTTTGTCAAAGTGATCAACTTGACATTGTTTTCTTTGAAGTGGAGTTTCCATGGTTTTTACAATGTTCATTTTGCTTATTTGAATTATCTCCTTGCCAGTCGTTTTTGAAGTGGAGTTTCCATGGTTTTTCTAATGTTCAATTGCTGATTTGATTTATCTCTTTGCCAATCATCACATATATTGGAAAACACTATACTAGTCATGGCAACTAAATATACAGCGGTACCTAGTTCACCAGAAGGTAAGATATTAATAGTGAAACCTGTAATTTAGAAGTGATGGGCTGATTAATGATATTGCCAAATGTGTCGCGTTCTGAGAAAACTGAGCAAAATACATGTGCATAAAGTGTCATCCCAGATTAGCCTGTGCAGTCCGCACGCCTGTGCAGTCCGCACAGGCTAATCAGGGACAACACTTTCCGCCTAAACTCGATTTTAGCTAAGAAGAGACATCATTTAAACGAAAAATTCCATAAAAGCGGAAATCGTCATCCCTGATTAGCCTGTGAGGACTGCACAGGCTAATCTGGGATGACAATTTACGCACAAGCATTATGCCCAATATTCTCAGAACACGACACAAATAATTTAACAAACAGGTCCATGACTTGATGATGACTAGATATATTTGTCAATTAAAATTGAATATGGCAGTCTTTTAAATACCAAAACTTACTTCTGTCTTAAAAAATATGTGAAGATGTGTAGGTTTAAAAAGCTTAATATTATATTAGGAATGCATTACCTGGTATATGCAGTTGAAATGTTATTGAATTAGCTTGGTAAAACAAATGATTTTCATGACTTTCTATGCATTTTAGCAAGAATTTATTACTATAAATATATGTATTTATTGAATGTTTATTGTACAAGATATTTCTTGTCAGTGTACTTGCACATGTATTGTTCATATTGTTAAAATTTGCTCTCACACTGGGTTCTTAGAAATCTTACATCATTTAAAAAAAATTAGCATCAAGATTACTAAATGTGTCAGATGTCTTTTATAGTTCACACATAACCAAAAATTCACTACAATATCAAAGGGATGTGGTGTTTTACAGACTACTTGTACATACGTACAAATTTATATGTTAATTCCTAATTTGATTCTGTGTTGTAAAATGTTTGTGTGTGAAAATTACACTAGTTATCTTCATATTTTTTTTATTCTTCTTTGTCCTTATACCAAACAGAATAAACTCACCTAAAAGTGGAAAAATGATGAAACAATATATGAACAATTAAAATGCACACATGTTGTCATGATTAATTNTAAGATATTAATAGTGAAACCTGTAATTTAGAAGTGATGGGCTGATTAATGATATTGCCAAATGTGTCGCGTTCTGAGAAAACTGTGCAAAATGCATGTGCATAAAGTGTCAGCCCAGATTAGCCTGTGCAGTCCGCACGCCTGTGCAGTCCGCACGCCTCGTGCAGTCCGCATAGGCTAATCCGGGACAACACTTTCCGCCTAAACTCGATTTTCGCTAAGAAGAGACATCATTTATACGAAAAATTCCATAAAAGCGGAAATTGTCGTCCCTGATTAGCCTGTGCGGACTGCACAGGCTAATCTGGGATGACAATTTAAGCACAAGCATTATGCCCAGTTATCTCAGAACACAACACAAATAATTTAACAAACAGGTCCATGACTTGATGATGACTGGAGATATTTGTCAATTAAAATTGAATATGGCAGTCTTTAAAATACCAAAACTTTCTTCTGTCTTAAAAAATATGTGTAAGATGTGTAGGTTTCAAAAGCTAAATATTATATTAGAATTGATTACCTGGTTTATGCAGTTGAAATGTTATTGAATTAGCTTGGTAAAACAAATGATTTTCATGACTTTCTATGCATTTTCGCAAGAATTTATTACTATAAATATATGTATTTATTGAATGTTTATTGTACAAGATATTTCTTGACAGTGTACTTGCACATGTATTGTTCATATTGTTAAAATTTGTTCTCACACTGGGTTCTTAGAAATCTTACATCATTAAAAAAAAAATAGCATCAAGATTACTAAATGTGTCAGATGTCTTTTATAGTTCACACATAACCAAACATTCACTACAATATCATAGGGATGTGGTGTTTTACAGACTACTTGTATATACGTACAAATTTATATGTTAATTCCTAATTTGATTCTGTGTTTTAAAATGTTTGTGTGTGAAAATTACACCAGTAATCTTCATATTTTTTTTATTCTTCTTTGTCCTTATACCAAACAGAATAAACTCGGCTAAAAGTGGAAAAATGATGAAACAATTTATGAACAATTAAAATGCACACATGTTGTCATGATTAATTGATTTATCAGGGTCACTTTTGTCCTTGATTAATCAACAAATATTTTGAGAGCTGATTCCATCCATTTTGAATTAGCATTAAGCTTTTGTAATGGCAACGATGTATATATCAGAAGGAGAAATTCCTGATAGTTATAGTGAAGAAACAAGCATTAGACAAAATATTTTCCACACATTGACAGATTTTTAAATATTATAATTCAAGACAGTCCATTTATAATAATGATGCTGTTAAAGAAAATTAGTGTTTGTGCGAGTATATGGAATTTACTTGTAATCAGTATCTAGGCTGAGTTTGAAACTGGGTCACCTGTGTCCAAAAACTAGGTCACCAGGTCAAATCCTGTCACAACTCTAAAAGGGACACTTATGATTCAATTTTGATGAAACTTGGTGGGAAATATTAATCTGGACATTTTTAGGCGGAGTTCTAACCTGAGTCATTTGTGTTTAAACTTTTAAAATTCTAAAATTTAAAAAAAGTTATAAAAAAAAACAGTTTATGCAAAGCGTTCAAGATTTTCCTTGAGGATATCATGGAGTCTGCATAGTCTCTGATTGTAATGGTATATTCATCCTCTAATTGTTGGGGTACTTCTTCTGTATTATAACTACAGTTTGTGCATGTATCTTTGTATTTTATCTACATTGAATATTGTCAAACAGAATTTCAAATAGGGTTGGAAAATAGGCTTAATAGTAGAAAGTTTAGAAACAAGGACTTACTCATCATGTTTCATTTCTGCTGTTGTTCTTACACATGATTAGCTATTGATAATGGAGGCTTTTGTCAGATGTGCCGTGTCATGCGTAAATGAATCTTATACCATATGCCACCAGCTTAGCTCCAGCCCAGCTTGGGCAATCGCACAGTGAGGAGATACCTGGTCCACTTTAAAGTCACGCAAAGTTTTTTGGTCTTGTTAGTAGTTATGGTATCTCTGCGCCAATGTGCTGGCTGGTCTAGAGCTTCGCTGGTCGCATATGGCATAAGACCCATTTTCATCTGACATTGCTCAAATGGAGGAGTTGTTATTCTTTCAGGAGCTGTCACTCACTCCGATCTCACAGTTGAGATAGATATAAATGGCACAAAAAAGACACATGATGCATCCAGCGATAAAGGATCAAAAGATGGTAAAACAAAGAAAACAGAAGAAAAACAGGAACTAGTCGGAACTCTTGAAGTTGTAAGTTAATAAACAAAAAATTGTTTTGTTTTAGTAATTCTTACAGTATAACATCTGCAAAACAAACCAGTTTCAAAAGAGATTATTCATGTATGAATTGTGCAAAGCAGCTTTATATACTTGCTTGTCATAAATTGGCATAATAAATTAGTGATTTTATCATCAATTTAGGCAAAATTGTAACAACACACATGTAAAAGCTTTAATGAAATTAATTGACATACAGAGAAAACTGATGTAAATTAAAGTTAAAACTGCAAGTTTGGGTCAGTTCTGAGTTCTGTTATAATTCTTGAATATATTGTTCGTTGCAAAGCAGCTAAACAGCCCTGAAACTTACTGTAAGATGTGCACATAAGGTAAATGGATGAGCCTTGTTCTGGGAAAAATGGGCTAACTGCAGGTGCATTAAGTGTCATCCGAGATGAGATGGTGCAGTCCACACAGGCTGATCTGAGACAGCACTTTCTATCTAAACTGGATTTTTGCTAACAGGAAACTTACTTTAAACAAAAAATACAACTTAAGAGGAAAGTGTCGTCCGTGATTAGCCTATGCAGATTGCACAGGCTAATTTGGGATGACACTTGCTGTACATGCATTAAGCCCAGTTTTCAGAGAATGAGGCTCTGGGTTATTGAAAGAAATAAGAGAAAAAAGTATAACCATCCGTTTGCATTGTTTTCAGTTCAAATACTCGACATGCCTTGACGTTTTTCTCATGATCCTGGGTACGGTGGCTGCAGGGTGCCATGGGTCATCATTCCCGTTGATGATCATCGTGTTTGGAGCGATGATTGACCTGTTTGTGGGCAACGCAAAATATTCCAACAGCCTGGCTATCGTTGATAAATGCGGTGGGCTGTCAGCGTTCAATCTGACAATGGAAGGCGTATTCACAAATCCAGAAAGTCTTGTGTATGTATAAGATGTTTTACATACATATTTTCTTTTGGCTTTGGATTTATTATTTTTATGCATGTATATTAGTTTAAACCTATTTATTTTAGCTCAATTGCATCGAAAGCAGTAGGCTTATATAAACGCTCTTGAGTCGTTTCCTGGGACTATAACCAGTACTTGGTGTCTTTGTGGGAGATCAAAGAAACTCTCAGTGGGGTTCGACCCCCCGATTGCTAGGCGGACACCATATCCACTATGCCACGGCAATATTTCTATAATTATTACAGACAATCGAATATCTTTCAGTCAGAAAATGTCTGCCAAAAACATGGGTATTTGACACATTTTTATCTAATAAAATAAACAAAAATAGCTATTTTAATTTTGTTGTGTATGAACATTTTGAACATTTGGAGTTAATAGACAAAAGTGGAATGTTTGTGGCATCTGTGCCCTATGGACTCATGTCTTGTTCATCCTGTTTTGATATCTTTAATGTTGTGTCTTTAATAGCCCCTTCTATGGTCCCATATTGGCCTACACACAAAATGTGACCAACAACTGTACAGAAGTCGTGAACTTCGCAGCCATGCAGAATGAGATACAGAATGAGCTCCTGGACACCATGCAGACCTTTGCTTTATACTTTATAGGCAAGCATACCTTACTCCAATGGTTTGAGTTCCCTACTAGTTAATAAATGATTCTTGTAATTCACATTACATATATATATTATTTAATGATCTGGATGAAACAGAAATCTGGATCATGTAACATCTTAAATATAACTGAAGCTTGGTATGGTGATAGATGGCTATTTGAGGAATATGCACGTTTTAGTTTTGTCTGTCCGTCCGTCTGTTTGTCAGAAATATCTTGATCCTGCAAAAACTGAAAAAGAACTTAATCTGCAGTTGACGGAACTCGTAATGTGGATAGAAAGCCATATTGGGAATGTACAAATTATTTCTGATCTTTTGTCAGAAAAAAAGTGATTGCTATGGTTACAGAAATAAATGAAAATTTAAATATGGATCCTGTAAAAACTCAAAGAGTATTTAAACTAGGCTGATGCAACTATGTACGTAGATAGAGGGCCTTATGGTGATTGAGCACGCTATTTCAGTTTTTATGTCGGAACAAAATTGTGGTTGCTATGGTTAAAGAAAAGATTAAAACTCAAATCTGCATCCGAATTAGCAAGAAATCCTGTAGCTAGGTTAATAAAAAATGTGGAAATCCAGATCTTACTCCGACAACATTAACCCATTAGAGGACTGCTGTATTGTCTGAGACAAAACACTTGTATGAATTAAGTTTGTTATTTAACTGTGATGTGGTATTGAAAATAGCCTTGGTTATGTGACCACTTTTAGATCAGATCGTGTCCTTTTTGTAAGAGATAGGAAATGTTATGTTTATTCATAAAACTGCCAGAAATGAATGAAACATATAACAAAAGGGACTTGCTCTGGTAATACGGGGCTTAATTCATGAGTGTAAAGTATTGTCCCAGATTAGCCCATGCAGTCTGCACAGGCCAATCTGGGACAACACTTTACGGATATGCATTAAGCCCCATTTTCGCAGAGGGCAGCTCAAATGATTTACAATTCTTTGTTCTACCTCAGGTATTGGCATTGGAGTGTTAGTTCTGGGTTATCTTCAAGTCACCTGCTGGATGTTGGCCTCCGAGCGCCAGACGCACCAGATACGCGAGAGCTTCTATCGGAACATTCTACGTCAGAACATTGGCTGGTTTGACGTTCATGAATCTGGAGAGCTCAATTCTAGAATAACTAAGTACGGATATGCACTATCTGCATTTATATTCTGATATGAATGTTTTAACTGTCACAAAAATTGTTTAAAGCTTGCATTATTTACAAGAATTATAAAAAAACAAGCAAACCATTAGATTGATATATGAGCAAAGATGTCATTTGTTTTTTGGAATACTTTTGTTTAATTGATGAGAAACTTTGAAGTTAATTAAATTCTTAAGCGTAGAATCAACATTACCGGTAATTGAATAGCGGACATTTTGTTCCCAGCTCTCTTAGCATTTTATATAAGAATGTGTGTTGTGATTGCAACATCCTGTTCACAGCACCAATATTTTGGTTAAAAAATAATTATATATGAAGCATTATGTGGTTAGGTTTGACCTTTGATATCTGTTAATAAACCATTAAATAAAAACAGAAATGATGTCGCCAGTACACATGACATCAAATGCAAAATGGCATATAAAAAACAAATACATAAATGTGTAATCACATTTTTTGCTTCATTTTGAAACAAAGTTTTTCATATATTTCAGTGACATTTCAAAGATTCAAGACGGTATCGGTGACAAGCTGGGCCAGTTCATGCAGTGGTTCTGCGCGTTCCTGGCGGGCGTTATCGTGGGGTTCGTGCACGGCTGGAAGCTCACCCTCGTCATCCTGTCCATCAGCCCCCTCCTGGCATTGTGCGCAATCGTCATGTCCAAGGTAATGGGGCTTAATGCATGTGCCTAAAATGTCATCCCAGATTAGCCTGTGCAGTTCGCACAGGCTTATTAGGGATGACACTTTTTGCATTGGTACACTAGATTTTCATTTAGAAGAGACCTCTTTTAAACGAAAAATTCCATTAAAACAGAAAGTGTATACCCTGATTAGCCTGACCAAGGTTACCACACTTTGTTGGTGCCTTTAAATGCACATTAAGGTGTGTTTAAATGCACATTGAAAATCTGATAATAATTAATATTACAAACGTACAAAAAATGCTTTATCAGGGCTTTTTGTGCTTCCACCATGACAATGGCAGAATGGCATATAGTGTTAACCCTGTCTGTGTGTGTGTCAATGTATGTTTGTGCCTGTTTGTGTTGGACATTACCTGTCCGGCTCATATCTTGATTAAGCATTAGAGGATTTCAAAATATAGTGGCACCAATGATCATCATATGTGTCGTGTTCTGAGAAAACTGGGCATAATGCATGTGCCGAAAGTGTCGTCCCAGATAAATCTGTGCAGTCCGCACAGGCTTATCAGGGACGACACTTTCCGCCTATACTGGATTTTCACTAAGAAGAGATTTCATTTAAATGAAAAATTCCATAAAAGCGGAAATTGTCGTCCCTAATTAGCCTGTGCGGACTGCGCAGGCTAATCTGGGATGACAATTTACGCACAAGCATTATGCCCAGTTTTCTCAGAACACGACACATATCAAGATGACATGTCATGTCACTCGCTTCTTGGTCAAGGGTCACATAAGACATGTGAAGTTTTTGTCTATTCCTTACAAGGAAATAATGAAAGTATATTGTTGTGTCAGGCCGATAACTTTGTTATGCAGGATGGGATTTCAAAATTAATAAGCACAAATGATCATCATATGAAGATAACACATTGCAAGCAACAAGCCTATCACTCGCTTAAAGGTCAAGGTTTAAGTGAGAACTTGAAGTTTTCACATATTACTTATATGCTCATAGTTAAAGTTCATATTTGTGTCCGACTTATGATGGGATTTAAAATGAATTTGCACAAATGATGATCATATTGAGATGATTTGTCATGTGAGAAAGCCATGTCACTGGCTTAAAGGTCATAGTCAAAGTGGACACTGAGAGTATATGCCTTATACTTCTAGTCAAAATATATATTTGTGTTGGGTCAGTAACTTTGTAGTAAATCAAGGGATTTCAAAATTAATTGGCAAAAATAATCATCATAAAAAAACAGCATGTCGCGTGCAACAACTGTTTCACTTGCTTAAAGGTAAAGGTCAGAGTGGGCACTTGGAGTTTTTGAATGTTCCTTATATTTTTATTATGAGAGTATGTGTTCTTGTGTGTGGCATGACCAACTTGTGCATAATGTGATTTTAAAGTATATTGGCACAGATTATCATAATATCAAGTCAACTTGTTGCGTGCAACAACAATGTTGCTATTGTCAAGGTCACAGTGGACACTTGAAGTTTGTGCATAGTCCTTATATAGTAATGGTGATATTGGATGTTAATGTGACTGTCAGTTCTATTTTTTTATAGTGCATTGGCAAATTGTTCATCATTTCAAGGATATATCTTGTAGTGCTTGCTTAGAGGTAAATGTAACACATGTGTAGCAACAGTTATAAAGCACTCATTGGTATATACATGGTGTAGTAACTGTTTACATAATGTATGTGACACAACACTCTTTTCCTTATGACACATTTCAGCCAGTCTCTGTGAGAACCAGGCTTAATGCATGTGTGTAAAGTATCGTCTCAGATTAGCCTGTGCAGTCCGCTCAGGCTAATCATGATGAAACTTTCTGCCTAAACTGGCTTTTGGTTTTGAAGAGACATCCTTGTAATAAAAAAATCCATAAAAGTGGAAAGTGTGGTCCCTGATTAGCCTGTGCAGACGGCATAGGCTAAACTGGGACAATACTTAACACATATGCATTAAGCCCAGTTTTTCTTGATCATGGTTCTTTTCTAGTTTATTCTATATCTGTATCGGAATATAGGCTACATCCTCTCAGAAAATTTCTTCAAATTTATGGATTTTTTCCCTGAAATGAAAAAATAAAAGTGACTCAAAGAAATGTAATTCCCCTATCAATTACTTCACATGAAAGTTATCCCCAATTATTTTTTTCACTTGCTATTTCTTCCCATATCTGAAGGCTAGAGACTCTTCCCAAACCTTTAAAAAAAAACAGATTTTCTTTTTATAGATTTTTTTTTCAATAATTGAAATTTAAACAGTTTTGAAATTAGTTTAGTGTTTGCATTTGTAATGCTTTTAAAACA
Source organism: Dreissena rostriformis (assembly GCA_007657795.1). Taxonomy (NCBI): domain Eukaryota; kingdom Metazoa; phylum Mollusca; class Bivalvia; order Myida; family Dreissenidae; genus Dreissena; species Dreissena rostriformis. The sequence goes on along the minus strand of VMBQ01002095.1, from coordinate 93,306 downwards.
GCCAAATTTGTTTGTGTTTTTTAGTAAAAGAATATCAGTATGGAGGAAAAGTATCATTTTGAAGACAATTACATATACTTACAGTAATTCACAGTTTTTCTCTTTGAATTTTAGCTGGTAGGCAAGGCATCAGGGGCTGAACTGAAGGCCTATGCCAAGGCAGGGGCCATAGCGGAGGAGGTTTTTGGGGCCATTAGGACAGTGCTGGCATTTGGTGGAGAAGAGAAGGAATTCAAGAGGTACATTGTATCCTGAATATACAGACTTGTCAAGAGCATACATGTGTATGTATTTGAGCTTTGCTCTGAGAAAACAGGGCTTAATGCATGTGCATGTGCAGTCCGCACAGACTTATCTTGCATTTCACTTGACACATATGCATTAAACCCCGTTTTTCCAGAGCGAGGCTCAAATTGTTATTTACTTTGCTGGCTCTATATAAAAGTGAACACTTTTGGTGATTCTTGTAAGGGGTACAGGGTGTATTCCTCCCTTGAAGTGTGTCAGAGACTTATATTCCTGATTTCAGGTATGAGAGCCACCTATCTGCAGCCCGGGACATGGGTGTCAAGAAGGGATTTGTGGGCGGCGCATCCACCGGTGTCGTCTGGTTGATCGTGTTCTGCGCGTACGCTCTTGGCTTCTGGTATGGCGGCAAGCTTGTGAGAGACGAACCAGACCTCTACACCATAGGGAATGTTATGACTGTAAGAATCCAGTGCCAAAGGTGTCATACTTCCATAAATTCATCCTTGCTCTGAGAAAAATAAGGCTAAATGTATTTGTGTAAAGTTTCATCCCAGATTAGCCTGTGCAGTCTGCATAGGCTAATCACGGTCCACACTTTCTGCTTTAATGGTATTTTTAGCTCGGCTGTTTTCGAAGAAAACCCGAGGTATTGTCATAGCCCTCGCGTCTGCCGCGTCCTCGTCGTGGTAGTAGGCGTCATCGTCCGAAAACTTTAACATTGGCCATAACTTTTGCATTATTGAAGATGGCAACTTGATATTTGGCATGCATTTGTATCTCATGGAGCTGCACATTTTGAGTGGTGAAAGGTTAAGGTCAAGGTCATCCTTCAAGGTCAAAGGTCAAACAAACTCTTTTTTTTTATGTGTATCTCATCGACCTGTACATTTTGAGTGGTGAAAAGGTCAAGGTCAATGATGACCTTCAAGGTCAAAGGTAAAAAAATAAAATCCAAGCACCCACAGCCGAGCGTTGGCATCCGCTCGACGGTGCTCTTGTTTAATTTAAGGGAGTCTTTTCTTGGCGAAAATAAAATTAAGGTGAAAATTAAGCACCATTTTACCAGAGTGTGGCTCGTATTTAGTTGTGGTATACCTTACCTGATATGGCTAGCCATATATATTGGTGGTTGTTTTTACAGTTCTAATTTCTGTTTTCTTTGAATAATTAAGTACTTCATATTGTGTATTCTTTTGTTGGATGTATTTTTTTTGTTAAATATTAAAAAAGGTTTTTAATTTTAATCATCTGTTACCAGGAAATTAACAATTTCACAGAAATTTAATCATAACATTGAAACTGTATCAAACAATGCATATGATTTATCCATATTCAAAACGGTACAAATTGTAAATCCATAGTCGCTATTTGTTGACTATGAATGCTTTGATTACAGGTGTTCTTCAGTGTCATTATAGCAGCTTTCTCCCTGGGTCACACAGCCGCACCACTCCAGGCCTTGGCTGCGGCCAGAGGAGCGGCCTTCATTGTCTACAAACTCATAGAGCAGGTCATATGAGCTGCGCTCTGAAAAAACAGGGCTTAACGCATGTGCGGAAAGTGTTGTCCCAGATTAGTTTGTGCAGTCCGCACAGGCTAATGAGGGATGACACTTTATGCTTTTATGAAATTTTTCGTTTAAAGGAAATCTCTCGTTAGCAAAAATATATTATAGACGGAAAGTGTTGTCCATGATTTGCCTGTGCGGACTGCACAGGCTAATCTAGGATGACTCTTTATGCATATGCATTAAGCTCCATTTTCCTACAACAAGGCTTATTATCCGGGATTTTTTCGCTTCCACTGTAGATTGTCTACTAATTGTTCTCCCTTTCTTTTTCATTCTCCTGCTATGAATAATTATCCCAATATTCAACAAAAAATGATGTTATTTTCCCCGAAAATTGGGCAAAGGGCCTCACCCAAAAAGAGACACACAAAAAAATCAATGCTATATTCTTGTGAAAAATATATGTTTTTCGTACTTGTTATTTATAGAAACAATTAAGTTGGAAAGGAACATAAACAATTAATTCCTATTCGTGTATATTCAATTATAGCTGTTAATAACTTGATTTAGCATGATGCAAATTAGTGTGTGTTTTTTCTGAAATTAGTATTTGAGTTATTTCGATGAACCAACAGAAATCTGTCAAGCAACAGTTTCAATCCATTTCATGGTTTTTAAGGATTGCCTATAAGGAAGGGTTTAATGTTCATTTGATTTATTTGAATAAATTTTACTTTCATCAAGTGAAATAATTAAAGTTTCAGCTCTTACCAAAATATGACCCGCGTTATGCAAAAATGGGTCTTATGCAATGTGCAGCCAGCCTAGCTCCAGACCAGCCTGCGCATACTCATAGTCCAGTCAGGAGCTACCTTGTCTGCTAATTAGACCACAAAATCTTGTGTGACTTTATAACGGACAGCTAGCTCCTGACCACATTGCGCGCGTGTGCAGGCTGGTCTCTACATATGCTGACCGCATGTAGTATAAAACCCATTTTTGCATGATGCGGTTCATATAATAATATACTGGTGTAATTCCATTTGAGTATTTTTTGGAAAACTAAAACAGGAGGACAAAATTATGATATTAGTTATTAACGTAAATGTTTGTTCTATGAATAGGTTCCTGAGATTGACAGTGCATCAACTGAGGGCCGGACCCTTGACAAGATGGAGGGCAATATACATCTAGAAGGGGTCCACTTCCAGTACCCTTCCAGGAAAGAAGTCAAGGTGATATACAGTGGCTTTTAATACTTTAAGTCTGCTTCTTAAATGACCGGTTAAAAATAAAGTTCACAAATACTATGATTTTGGAAACTCTTCTGGCTTGAACTATTATTTATAGACTTTTTCCTTCGATCGATCTTTAGCAGAATGCGACTGATCATTTGTCTTCAAATTGAGAAATAAAAATGATACATTATTTTCAATATCCTGGAAGATTTAAACAATTTAGTCTAAAAACATTTCAAGTATGTGTGGACTTGTTTAATTTTGTTGATATGAATTTTTATGGATTGGTAAAATCATTGGCAATGACTTGTCTCTTTACCATTCCTATATTGCCCATGACAGGTTCTGCAGGGCGTGGACCTGGAGGTACGGCGCGGTCAGACGGTGGCCCTGGTAGGGGCCAGTGGGTGTGGCAAGTCCACCGTGGTGCAGCTGCTACAGAGGTTCTATGACCCAGAACATGGATCTGTGAGTAGCCATAGGGCACTGATATTGTATCCAATGTATGAATGTTAAGCTGGCCGCATATGGCATAAGACCCATTTTTGTATAACACAACTCTTGTAGTGATTATCTTGTCCTTACTATACACCCATATCCACCAGCCTCACTTTGTCCTGTATCTTTACCTAATATAACTTATTCAAGCCATGCATTCATGACAGGTGAAGTAGATTTTACAGTTTTGTCTCTCACCAAAACTGCGTGCTAATATTCTCTATACTGTCCATGAGTAGTGATTTTTACAAACCTGTAAATGTTCTAGATCAAGATTGACGGAGTTGACATCAAAGACCTGAACCTGAAGTGGCTGCGAGAGCAGATAGGAATTGTGAGCCAGGAACCAGTTCTGTTCGGTACCACCATCAAGGAGAACATTCGCTACGGACGCCTTTCCGTGACGGACGAAGAAATCGAGGCTGCTGCACAGAAGGCTAACGCTCATGACTTTATAATGAAGCTGCCACAGGTTAGACTGCACTAACTTATTAAGTGGCATATAAACCGTGTTGAATACATTTTTGGTTTATAAGGATTCCTGGTTAGCTCAATATTTTTTGTCATAAAAAGTGAATACTGTAGATTAATTATCACTAGAAAAATGTTTTTCATTCAAAGCTCTTGTTTCATTGTCAATTTTAATTTTAAATTACAATAAAAGAGCTCGGTTTTAATGTACAATCAATTCATGATGGTTAACTCAGAAAGAGATGTTTGTTGGTTTTAGAAATATGAAACTCTGGTTGGTGAACGCGGGGCCCAGCTGAGCGGTGGCCAGAAACAGCGTGTGGCCATTGCACGTGCACTCGTGCGTGACCCCAGGATACTTCTACTGGATGAGGCCACATCAGCGCTCGATACAGAAAGTGAGGGAGTCGTACAGGAAGCACTGGAGAAGGTAATAGTGCTGGATTTTTTTTTCCTACCATAAATATACAACTAGAAGATTTGTTACAGTATTATATTTAGTAGGGTATTTTCTATCCCTGCTGCATTACCAGAATCTCACCTCTGAATGACATCTTGTAATATACATTTAAGTTGACAGATTCCAGGAAATCAAGATGAGGCTTTAAAATTTGTATTGATATTTAAAAAAAAATGCATTGTTATGAAAATTCTTTATGTTGATCATTGATTTTATGGAAAATGTACAACTCTGTTGTTTATGGAAGTACTTTAAAGAAAAATGTGGCACACGTTTGTGATTTTCCAGTTTAGAAATGATTGTATTAATATTGATAATGATTTAATGCGTCAGTTATTGTCATGTTTCAGGCAAGCCATGGACGCACCACGATCGTTGTTGCCCACCGCCTGTCGACCATCAAGACCGCAGACATGATTGCCAGCTTCAAGGATGGAGTCATTGTGGAGAAGGGAACGCACAATGAACTCATGCAGAACAACGGCATTTACTATCAGCTTGTCACGCAACAGGTAACTTGTGTTTATAATAATCTTCCGAGGCTCGTATTATACTATCCCCAAGCTCTATAGGATAAATTTTAGTAAATTCCTTAAATCATACAAAATAACCTCAATCTGTGATTGTTTTGTGTGTCAGTCTTGTTGTTTGTGTCCAGTTGCATCGCACGAGAGGCAAAGATACCACTTAACACAACTTACTCGACTTATACAAGTTCTCAGAACACCATACTAGTGTAATATTTCAAAATTATTACTATTGTTTGATTACGTTTATTTTTTACTGAATGTTGATATTGCAAATGTATGTTAACAATTGTTTGCTTTTATCGAAATTTCCATAGCAATAAATTAAAAAATAAACTAAAACGGTCTTCATGATATAATTGTACATTTACTTTTCATAAATAATATGATAAAGGTTTATTGACTGTTTTAGTATTTTTTTAAACTTCATTTTTTTTTTTTTTTTTTTTTAGAGCATGATCACACAAGATGGTAAGTTTTAGATCAGTGTTTTTCTGTTGAGGTCATATGTGTAGCCTTTAGTCGCTTTTTTTTATTGGTGCTAGGTAAAGCTAGTAGCAATCTTCGTATCTTTATCATGGATAAGTATACAAGCGCTTGTAGTTAAGTAGTTTATCTAGTCTCTTATTTACCACTATTTTATAAGACACCTAAAGAACAACACAGACTATTGGTTTACATATTTACTCGGTACTAATGCTGCTATCAGAAATAAATGTTTTTCATCAAGAAAGGTTACTAGAATTTTGGAAGGATGAAAACCAAGAAATATTCAAATGTACAGCATTTATTGAAATGAAAACACTCAATGATTTTCTTCATTATTAGACTTAAGTAGAACAGTTTATTGGTAAATACGGACACAATTATTTGTTTGTACTGTATTTTTTTTATATTTAAAGTTATGGCCCTTTAATTATCAAACATGTTCTGTTGAAGCTGTTTCTGCTGTGTAAGTCAAACATTTGAGCAGCGCTCTTGGACACCAGGGTTTTATTTATGTGCATAGAATTTCGTCCCAGATTAGCCTGTGCACACTTTACAGTCTTATCTGGGATGATGCATGCATTAAGCCCCATTTTCCCAGAGCGAGGCTCATTTTACAACTGATCTTTACCACACTTGTGGCAATTCTATCACAGATATGTTTGATAACCTGCAAAATCACTCCAGAAAAGTCAATTTGAAAGGCCCATGAATTATCTAACATTTTCTTGTTCAGCTGTTTCTGCTCTCTTTTTGTAGAATTGATCCCATAGTCACCAAGTTTTTTAAAGATTGCTGTGTACCTAAGAGACACAATATTTCCACTATACAGCTCTTGCATTTATTATACTTTAAATCAGTTATTAACTAAAGGCCAAATTACACTTTAACCAGTAATCTGTGTGCTGTTTTATCTGTTTACTGAACTAATAATCATTATTAAAGTATATTGCAAATCGGAATGGTAGCGACATTGAAAAACTTGTATGATAAACAAAATGCACACTGTACTGAACTATATTTAAGTTAGCAATGCATACCAGTACAAGGTTAGAAAGAAAACACCATATGAGTCTCACGCTGGGTTAACATTGCTTAATGGCCCGGTTGCTCGAAAATTTAACTGTGAGTTAAGGTTACAGTCTGTTAAATTGAGACCCAATAAAAATAAATTTTAAAAGCAATGTTATTATAAGACATATGCAAACTATTGAATCAAACACATTTGTTTACAATTAACATGTGTATTAAAAGGTTAACAATTAAGTCACATAAATAATTTGATCCACAAATTAACGGCTGTTCGCTTAACCGGACGTTAAAGTTCTGAGCAACCGGGCCGCTGAACTTTAATTAAATCTTTCATGAATGTACAACTGGTGTCAGATCCCTATATTTGCTGAATGAACACCAATATAAATGACGGCCATTTGTTTATAACAGTCATGCTATGCATTTTTATGGTTATGTAGTAGATATCTAAGGGCATGGAATGAAATGTCTGCCTGTTTAGCATTATTTTTGTCATCATATAATCATAACATCATCTATCTTTTATTTGCTGCCTGGATTCGTTGTGTGTAGAAGAAGGTTAGTAGATTGATGCAAGTTAAGCCGTTTGAAATTTCATGAAACAAACATTTTACATATACACTGATAAATTGGCAGTTGTGAAAAGACATGTTTGAGATAAAACATCATTAAATATAAACAGTACTGCATAAGTAATATGCTACTTCAAAACAGCAATGTATTAGCAGTGTTTTGCCTTGTTTGTTTCATGCAGACTATTACAATCCAATAAAGTTAAATGCTTTATATAACTTTAATAATTACATACATTAAGAGAAAAAATAAGCTTCAAAATTAATTTATTAATTTGTAATAAGGACATAGGGCAGCAAAAATTACCAGTATATGGGCCGATGCCTTGAAGACTCGTTTCATTTTATATATCTGAAAAAATGGTAAAGTCTAATCATTTGAAGTACATTTCAGCTTTCAACTATATTAAGACATGTTATAAATATGTTAGCTATAGATTTGAAGCTTATATTTTCTTATTCATTCACTAAAACAACCCCTTTTTTTATGTATTGCGTTCAGTTAAGGCAAGCATTCAGAACAGTTTGTTAACATTTGCTAACTGAACGGTCAGTTGCTAACTGAACGGTCAGTTTGCTGCAACCATTTGCGATCGATAGTGAATGCATTTGGGAGGTAGATTGTTTACAAAACCAAAATGGTGGATGGTCATATTGTTGCAGAATGAATTTCGGGAAATACATTTATGTAGTTGTTACCTGCAACAACATTGTACAAAATTCTTGTTATCGATAACAATTCCAATATTTCCTTCAAATTGCAAACCCATACGCTATTTCACATTTTATCAAGCATAATTGATTTTATTTCTATATGGACAACAATCTTCAAATGTGTATTGTGATATTATCAGTCAATAAAGCTTGATTCAAATCTAATGGTCATTGGCAAACGTTTGCTCTTACTGAACGCACTAATATTTTCACTGATTTACTAATCGTCTCACATATTTAGTACTCTATATTTGTCCCCTAACGGTGTAACCAGAGGGGACTAGTTTAACCCCCTGTCAGTCGGTGTGTCCGTCCGAACATGGATCCTGCGATAACTAAACAAGTACTTAGGCTAGGTTGATGAAACTTTGTTTGTGTATTAAGGGCCATGTGAGGAATATGCATATAATTTAAGTTCTTTCATCAGACTATAATTAATTAACTATTGAAAACTAAAATCTGGATTCTAAAATCACTAGGTTAATAAAAGTAAAGGAGCTCCTGTCCTTACTCCTTCAACACTAACACTGTGGGTGACTGCTGACTTTTCTGTAACAAAGTTTTAAAGAAAAATATGCTTTTCATGTTTAATATTATTTAGAAAAAATAAAAATATTTTATTTAATTGTTCCTAACTGAGGCTTTCTCTCATATTCATTTATTCACCCAAAGCTATCATGAAAATCATGAAAATCCACAATTATTGTTATTCTTCATGTTGAATGTTTTTCGAGAAAATGTGTTTCTAGGGACATCAATTGTGGTGCCTTATTATCCCCGCTGATATTTCAGACGGGGATATAGTCTCCATCTGTCCGTCCGTCTGTCCGGCCGTCCTTCCATCCGAAACTTTGTCCAGAGCATAACTCCAAATCTATTCAATGGGTTTACTTTAAACTTAGAAATAAACAGATTGCAATTAGGAAAAGTTCAGTGACCAAGAACCATAACTCTATCTACCTTAGTTTTTTGATTATCTCCCTTTATATAATTTCAAAGTAAATTTTTGTCCAGAGCACAACTCTAAATCTACTGAAGGGATTTACTTGAAACTTAAAATATAAATAGATGACACAGGTGCCATGTTTTACATATATTTTTCTACTCTCTAAAACAAAATAATGTTCTCATACAAGCAAACACATTTGGGCGGGGATTTGGTACTACTGTGACAAGCTCTTGTTTGTACAGTCTTACAAATGCAATCTTAATACATGTGTAATATATTATAATTATACTGAAATAATTTGATGTATACATGAACAACATTATATCAAGATCACAATGGCTGTGTATTCCTCTTTATACTAATTTAATACAACCAAACAGTAATTTCTAACCCATGTTGAAAGCATATTTAAGTTGTATATTATTTTGGATTATACTGAAACATAAAGGCATGATTTAAATGTTTTAAATGTCTATAAACACATTTTTGTAATAACTATGAAATATTCCTTTCAGTAAAGACATTTAGGTGCCTGTTAAAATATCTGTTATCTCAGCTTATTAGTGATATAAGTTGTTTACACTTAACCCCTCAGATACGCAATTACGCGTTTTGACCCTATTGTAATTCCTTATAAAATCTAATTAAATTAAAGACCTTTCTTAATAGATTCCAGTTATAAAGGCTTCAATATTAACCCTAAGATACTGATGAGCAGCAAACAGCGTAAAATCTGAACAGCCTGGGAGTTACTCGCCGGCGGTTCTGGGTTAATTATATTTAGCAAACAATAAAGATTGAATTCACATGAACTAAAATTTGTATAAGCTGAAATTAGCTTTATTCTGTAATGCTTAAGTCAAACTTTTTTTTTTGCTACCCAGTTGTTGCATGTTAGAACTTGGGTTTGCTTTTCCAAACAGCTTATTTTAAAGACTTTACCATTTACTTGAATAATTTTTAGATTAAATTCCATGGCTGATTTCAGACCTGGAGATTCAACTGTTTGAGAAGCCGTCTGCCAAGGTGGTGGAGAAGTTACAGAGAGCCCTGTCACACTCAGTGTCAGTGGATCAACCTATCGCAGTGTCTAAAGGAAAAGAGGTGCATTGAAATATACATTTATTAGGTTGAAAAAGAAAACAAACAAAATATGATAAATTTGGTTTAAATATATTGTGAAAGACATACACACATTTGTGTAAGTACATTTCTATCCTAAACATTTACACTTGCGATGACTGTTGACTATTACTAAATATGCAATAGGAATTTTTTTAACAAGGCTCTGGGTCTCAGTAAATGAAATTTGTAATTATTCATATGCTTGTTTGCCATAATATTAATGACCCGCTTAAGTTAAAATGGTTCTTATGATATATGCGACAATTGTAGCTCAAACCCACCGTGCACAATTGCGCAGTCAGGTCAGGAGCTACGCCGTCCGCAATAAAGTCATGCACTCATTAGCAGGAAGGGTAGCGCCTGACCAGACTGCACAGATATGCAGGCTGGGCTGGAGCTACGCTGCCCATATATGCATAAGACCCATTTTCGCATGAAGCAAGTCAATTTTTTTGCTTTATCAGGAGAAGGAAAAGGAGAAGGTAGACGCTGGAATGGGTCGTATCATGAAGATGAACGCTCCAGAATGGTACCTCATCCTCCTAGGCTGTTTTGCTGCTCTCATCAATGGAGGTCTCATGCCTGCATTTGCCATTATATTTGCTGAAATCCTCGGTGTAAGTGTTCAACATAATTGCAAGCCTTGAAGTTCTTGCGTTTGTATATGTGTAAACAGGCAAATTATTTTAGGTATTTTCAGCTGTTAGCCCATTAATGTGTTTCATTTGTTTACTCTTATTTCAGTTAACGATCTTATGTTTCACTTATATAACTATTGAAATGTTTTCCATGATCGTACTCTATTTATCTGCTCTATATTTGTATGCCCTCGGTAGGGTGGCATATAGCAGTTGAACTGTCCGTCAGTCCGTCTGTCTGTCCGTCCATCCGAAAACTTTGACATTGGTCATAACTTTTGCAATATTGAAGATAGCAACTTGATATTTGGCATGTATATGTATCTCATGGAGCAGCACATTTTGAGTGATGAAAGGTCAAGGTCATCCTTCAAAGTCAAAGGTAAAAAACACAACCCAAGGGAAGCAATAACCTTTAAAGGGAGGTAATTTCTATACCTGCCAAATGATAAATAGAAATTTTATTTCAAAGCGGCACAGTAGGGGGCATTGTGTTTCTGACAAACACATCTCTTGTTTTCTATATATTTTCTATTATTATTTCAAAATTAGGAGATTTCATATAATGATTTTTTTTTTCGTTTTGAGCTCCTGATAAGCATAACATGTTGAGGTCTTAATATGATTCAGGTGTTCAGCTCTTGATATGTATTACATGTTGATCTCTTGATATTTCTCACATATTAAGCTCTTGTTAATATATTTAAGCCCTTGATCTGTTTCACATATTTAGCTTGTGATACATTTAATATATTTAGCTTTTGATGTGTATCCCATATTGAGCCTGCAATATGTTTCAGGTGTTCCAAATCCCGGACAAGGTCGAGCAGGAGAGAAAGATCATGATGTACTCCCTGATGTTTGTTGGCCTAGGGGTTCTCAGTCTTATCACATACTTTATACAGGTATGTATGTTTGATGGGTGTTTGGAGTAGACCTAATATTAGCTGCCCTCTTGGAAAATTGGGCTTAATGCATGTGGGTCATGTGTCGTCCCAGATTAGCATGTGCACTCTGCTGGATTTTTGGTTCGAAGAAACAACCTTTAAACGAAAAAATCCATAAAATTGGAAAGTGTTGTCCCTGAGTAGGACACTTTACGCAAATGCATTATGCGTGGTTTTCTCATTTATTTGCTTATGGAATTCTGTTGGAAAGTTCTTCGTGAGTCCTCATATAAAATGTATTGTCACTACTAGCACCATTGAAAGTGAAAATGTAAGGTTAATTATTCCACAAATGAAATGAAATACTATTTTGCACTGAAATCATCAACAAGATATGCTTCATTGTCACAAGTTTGTGTATTCTGATGTGATTTTATGTTTTCCAAAAAGCCAAATAGATTATTAACAGACTTTTTAAAATTTAAATTACCGTATAACAGACGTTATTCTCTACATCCTATGCACATTTTAAAAAGTGAATGTTTTATCTAATTTTGCATGTACATATTAATTTTAGGGCTACATGTTTGGCAAGTCCGGAGAGAATCTCACTGTTCGTATTCGATCCCTGAGCTTCAAGGCTTTATTGAAACAGGTTTGTGGTTTTCATTGATGGTTTATTTTCACTACCCCAAATAGAAAACGTACACTCCTTTTCTAAAGTGACCACTCCTGATTCCCTGCCTTCAATATCATTGAGCAGGGGAGAGAACTTACCGCAGAGCAAATCAGAACTTATATCCATCTTGCTGACCGATCGACTTTGATTAATTTTATTCATGTTCCTTTATATGTTTTGTGCGTTGTAAAATCATATAAAATCTTAACCTGTATAATAAGATTAACACATTAAAAAACAAATAAATTGTTGAATTTCAAACAGTTTAATGAAGAACCAAATTTCTTGAAAACATTCTCATATCTTGACATGACCTAAACTTATTTTCCGGCTAGCCGAAGGCTTCAGCGTTCAAGGCTTTGATTATGGGTTGTAAATATTTTACTCTCATTGTATATCAAGGGATAAGCATGAAACTATTGTATATCATATAGAGAATAACAGGTTACTGCTGTATTGTTTTGTAATATCCGGTGAGTCTTAAAATACTTAGGATTGCCGGGCCATTTTTTATTCTTGTAGAGCCTGATATTTTACAAAACAATATGACAGTTAACTGTTTTTCTGTTTATCATACCACTACCTTTGATGAAATGATAAAACATAATTGCTACAACTCAAGCAAGCATTTTTGGCGGACATCAAAATGAATTAAGTTTGACTTGTTAAAAATGATGTCATGAGCACTTGAACTTAATATTTGTAAAATACGTCTTTAGCTGGTTTTGTTGCTTTTATGTGTCTAAAAAGAACTTCATCTTGTGGTATCAAACTGTTTGTTTTGTATGATTAATTTATACCAAAAAGGAGGACTTTATCGGTTATTCGGATTAATCCTTGATTAAGAGTAATATGTCATACCTCCAAACATTGACTTATATTTACGCCAACTAAGTTGTATCATGCAACTTTGTACATTTTATCTGGTCGATATCAACGTAGAGGTATTATATATAGAAATATCTAGTTATTTCAATTTTTTTTTTGTTTGGGCTTGATATGAAGACTTGAAATTGCGAACGGCCCTCCTCAAGTTGAAAACACTAAAGGTCCTTTCATTGTACTTTTTGGAATCATTTTGGTATTTATTGTTATTAAATCAACATATTGTTGTTTATGAACATTTTTTTTTCTATTGCGCTTACATGAAAAAGCAATTAAATAGTATAAAATTAAATGTGCATATCAGCACTTTATGTTGTTAACTCTTTATTTCAAAAAGAACATCTTAGTTGACAATGAATACTATATAATATGTACATAGGCAGCTATGGAACATTAGCAGTTTCTTAACGAAAATAAAATGAACAGACCAAACCATGAACATAGATGTATTTCCTTACAGGAGATGGCCTACTTTGATGATCATGAGAACAACGTGGGAGCCCTGTGTACCCGACTGTCAACGGATGCTTCACAAGTGCAGGGGGTATGCGAGAATTATTTCACCTACATGAGGCATTATTGATGATACCGGTATACTGCATGTGGATAAAGAGTTGTTTAGGGATAAGAATTGCAGTCCGCACCGGTTGATCCAGCTTGGCACTTTTTTGCAAACTGTAGATTTGAGCTGTGGTCTGAAAAAAACAGCCTTAATTTGTTTGCTTTAAGTGTCGTCCCAGATAAGCCTGTGAGGATAGCACAGGGATGGCACTTTCTGCTTTAAAAATCGTTTTAAGGAAAGCTCTTCTAAACAAAAATCCAGTCTAGGGGGAAAGTGTCGTCCCTGATAATTCTGCAATGAATAATCTGGGAGTATAATTTACTTACATGCATTAAGCCTGTTTTTTTTTCCAGAGACCGGCTTATATATTATAAGAAGAGCCTTTTTTGAAAAAGAAAATACCATTACTGATGTGCACACTTGATAGGCTGATCAGGGACAATATTGTCAATATTTTTCATTCATACATAAAGCCCTGTTTTCCCACTACACAACTGATTGTTTAACCAAGTACATGCTCTGAGCAGCTGTTTTGAAATATAAATGAGCAGTATTCTGGGACTTCAGTTCACACATGGGATAGGAAAAATAAATGATTAAGGGGAAAAATATGTACCTTTTGCAATATGCTTGGTTGCAGTTTATTTAGTATCAAGATTTTGTATTATTATGGAAAATTTTATTAATAAAGATGATGAATGACAAGTTTTAGATTTTTTGTGATTCATGGTATGTATATATTATTAATTACATGTATGGTATGCAACTGCAGTGCCCTTAAACTGACAAGAAGTCACTTAGAAATGAGTCTCGCTCTTGGAAAACAGGGCTTAATGCATGTGCATTCTGTCGTCCCAGATTAGCCTGTGCAGTCCACACAGCTAATCAGGGACGACACTTTCCACCTAGACTGTATTTTTCATTTTGAAGAGACTTTCTTTAAATGAAAAATCCAATAAAAGTGGAAAGTGTCGTCCCTGCACAGGCTAATCTGGGAAGACCCTTTATGCACATGCATTAAGACCTGTTTTCCCAGAGCAGGGCTTAAATTCAAAAAGGTTGAAAACACAATCACATCAACCCCACATTATGTGATGTTCCAGGTTGCAGGGATTCGTCTTGGTACCACAATCATGTCATTGTGCAGCGTGCTAGCCGGTTTAGTGATTGCGTTTGTGTACAGCTGGAAACTCACACTCCTGATCATCGCCTTCCTGCCTTTCATCATGATTGGTGGCATGCTTCAGATGAAGATGCTCACAGGGGCTGCGGGGAAAAATAAGGAGGCTTTGGAAACCGCTGGGAAGGTCAGAATGGGGTTTTGTAGGATTGGGCATTTGCCATTTATAGTCAGTCACTGGTTTGAATCCAGCACACACAATTTGATTCTTAACCAGTAGATGATTGAGGGTATTTAAGTCGATAACCAGCCAAATTAACCCATTTTCTTGTTCTGTAGTGGCCCTTGAATTACTTAAAAATTGTAAATTTTAGCCTTTTCTGCTCTCTAATTTGAGCTGTTATTAGTAAACATTTAATGAGGGTCGTAACTGTTCAAAAACAATGTTCATAGCCAACTCTTGTTTCATCTTCATTTATCACATTTATTTATAAATTTCTGTTCTGCATATTAGGTTAATAGCAGATTATTATAAGAAAAATGGTAATTTGATCTTATACTGAAATAAACAAATATCCTCTATATGATTATAAACGTTTTCCTTTTTCAGGTGGCCATTGAATCCATTGAGAATATAAGGACTGTGGCATCATTAACTCGAGAAAACATGTTCCGGGAAAAATTCCTGTACGAGTTGACCGGCCCATACAATGAAGCTATGAAAAAGGCTCACGTTGTTGGAATCGCCTTCTCTTTTTCTCAAGCAGTGATATTCTTTACTTACGCAGCCTCCTTTTGGTTGGGAGCATATTTGGTTGAGCGGAATGAACTCACTTACGTTGACGTTTTCAAGTAAGTACCTTGTTTTATCAAAAACTACTTAATGAAATAGCCAAATTCTTGTATATTTTATCCTAAGAATGAAAAGGGTGGCCTTTCACCATGTTAAAAAGGAACAGGCTCTTGTAATGCAAAAATTGTATAAAAAAAACCTTCATTTTCAATGTTTCATTATAAATAACAACAACAACAAGCACTATGTACAGGTGTTTCAAGGTGTTAAGCAGAGCTGACTTCTCCATCCATCCTCATGTTATGAAGCCGCTATTGGTAGTGTAGTCTCAATAAAACTAGTCTTGCTGAGGTGGTTTGGCAAGCAAGAATTTGAAGATATGTTTATGAAACGAGAAAACATATATGCAGTTTTTTAGATATGTAACACTTATGCAAATATGTTTTGTGATAATACACCTTGAACTTTATTTGATATGCATTATGAGGATTTATTGTTTGTTGCATTAGCCTGTATTAAAAAGATGCTACGGATATTATAAACGCCTCTCTTACAAAATCGTATGAAATGATGACAAGCATAAAGGGAAATTTGCCTTGAGCTCTTTTATTTGGTTCTAGTTCTAAAGCATTGTTTTCTCTCCTCTCTTGACTTTCTAGAGTCTTGTGCCTTGTAACAATATAAGACCTATCTTATAGCAGTGAAGTAATTCTTAGATGAAGTTGAGGTATGAAATGACCCTTGTCGTGCAAAAATTGGTGTTATCATGACTTATGTCATATGCGGCCACAAAACCTTGCATGACTTTATAGTGGACAGCATATTTCCTGCCCAGACTGTGCAATGCGTAGGCTGGTCTAAAGTTAGGCTGGCATAAAACCCATTTTTGCTTGATTTGGGTCAAATTTGCTAACATTTCCAGAATCTTCAGATGTGTATCACGAAACCAGAATACATATATGCAAGATAAAACAATTCCAACAGTTTGATCAGAAATGTCCTCCATTAAATCGAGTATATATTTTTTGTTCTTTTCAACCGGTTTGATAAAATGATGTTTCCTATAATGGCCATCACTAATAACACCATTATGACAAACACCATCAGTAAGCCTGTAGAATGTCCTTGAGAGATTCCCATTTCCTCTGACAAGCTGGGGCCCCTAGGGACCTTGGGCCTGGATCGCACCTTGCAATAAATATGTTAGGCCCACAATTAGGCTTTAAATAATATTAGAAAGTACTTTTGAAACCACCAATTTCCTCACAATTGTTAACCCTTTGAGCGCTGGAACCAGATTTTGAAAGCCTTTGCAAACAGTTTGGATCCAGATGAGACACCACAGAACGTGGCGTCTCATCAGGATCCAAACTGTTTGCTATTCTGATAGTATTCTTTGAAAAAAAATCAAAGAAAATGCTAATTTTAGAAATTTAGCAGACAACATTTTAGCAGACAACAAATTTCCCAGCATGCAAAGGGTTAATGCCCTGGATTATGCATTTTGTCACCAAGGTATTTATAATTAACAAAAACCCTCGATAATACTAATGCTGCGCTTTCAGGGCCTTCTCTGCAGTGGTTTTTGGAGGCATGGCGATAGGTCAGGCCAGCGCAATGGCTCCAGACGCGGCCAAGGCTCAAACATCAGCAGAGCAGATCTTCAAACTGCTCGACCGCAAACCGGCTATCGAAAATGAGAAAGACTTGGGGAAGAAACCTGCAAAGGTTTGTGTTCTAGCAGTATGGTTATGTATGTTTTAGGCATTTGATTTCAAGGATGATAAAAAAAATGAGATATGACCTGGTAACATGAAGTGACCAGCATCATAATGGTCTTGAGCTTTGCTGGCCGCATGTGACAATAGACACATGCGCATGAAGCGGGTCATTTCATGAGTTTGTAGAAAAAGAGCATAGGATATGAACCAATCAATGTTGGTTTTGATTTTCCTTTTCATTATGCCATAATGCTTACTTTGTTAATCCTAATAATTATTGTAAGCTCACCTAAGTAGTCAACTTTTAGCTTGTTACCAATTTAGATGCATTTTTTATTTAATCTTGATGAAACTTGGTTAGTAATATTTTTCTTGACAATATTTAGGCAGAGTTCCAATCTGGGTAACATGCGTCAAAAAACTAGGTCACTTTGTCAGATCTTAGAAAAACTTAGGTACCAATATAGAGGCCACACTAATACTCAATCTGTATGAAACTTGGTCAGAATGTTTATCTTGACATTATCTAGGATGCGTTTGAATCTGGTTCATGTGAGATGAAAAACAAGGTCACCAGGTCCAATCAGAAACCCCTTGTTACCACTCTAGAGACCACATTTTTGATACTATTTTTATCAAATCCAGTTCGAATGTATATCTTGACACTTTCAAGATCAAGTTTAAATCAGAGTCACATATCCAAAAACTTGGTCACTAGGTCAAATCTTAGAAAACTTTTGGCAACGCTCTTGAGGCAACATTTATGACTCAATCTTGATGTAATTTAGTCAGAATTTTATCTTTACAATATGAAAGTCAGAATTTTCATCTTCACAATATGAAGGCCGTGCTTAAATCTGGGTCAAGTGTGGTCAAAAACTGCAATTAATCAAGTCTTGGACAATTGGTGTACCTTGAACACATGTTGCCGCTTCAGGGCCATCATGGCCCTTATGTTTTCTATTACTTGTACATTGGTTCAATCCTCTTGCGCATTTTCACATTCAATATAAAACATCATGTGCAACTATTTGATCAACACTCCAAGCTCGGAACTGAATGTTTTCATGAATGTTCCATTAACCCTTTGAGCGCTGGAACCGGATTTTAAAGGCCTTTGCAAACAGTTTGGATCCAGATGAGACGCCACAGAACGTGGCGTCTCATCAGGATCCAAACTGTTTGTTATTCTGATAGTATTCTTTGAAAAAATGTGAAGAAAATGATGATCTAAGAAATTCAGCAGACGACATTTTAGCAGATGAAAAATTTCCCAGCATGCAAAGGGTTAACCAAAATGATAGTACTAATCCACAATTATGATTGATTTTCTTAGTCAGAGTTCACTAACTCATTTAATTTCTTTTGAATTTAGCTCAATTACCATTTACCCGAAATGATATAGTCCTGATAAACAATCATGACTTATTAATGTTGTTTCTAGGGAGAGTTCACAAGCACAATACACTTCTCAGGCGTGAGATTCCGGTACCCGACACGACCGGACACAGTGGTCATGAACGGTCTTCAACTGAGTGTGGAACCAGGACAGACTGTGGCACTAGTGGGGAGCTCGGGCTGTGGGAAGAGTACCACTGTACAACTGGCCGAGAGATTCTATGATGTGGAGGATGGAGTAGTGGTAAAACATGGCTTTGTTTTAAGACCTTTACAGCGTATTGATAAACCAGGAAGATCCCTTTTATTTACTCCACAAAGTTTAAAAGGTGTATACTGGAGACTTCATATTGGTTGGTTAGTCAATGGTTGGTTGATCTGTTATCATTAATTGTCCAGCAAACTACATCATTAAGTATTTAATGATTTTCATGATACTTATCATGCTGCATCTTAATGACAAGGAAGTGTCACCTTGTATGCCTCCACGGAGTGTGAAGCATCAAGCATTGCACTTGGCCAAACATACGTAGGTATCTACATCTTTATGTATGTCTGATGTACAACCGTGCGTCTCAAATCCTTTTTCAATACTGTTTGGATCTCGCTCAAACTTTCACAAACGAATTAATCGATAAGAAAACTTAAGTTTAAGTTTTGGAAGAATTATGGCTGTTTGTCTGTTTTTTCATGCCTCGAATCGTCATTTTAATTCCTCATTTTCTTCTGGTGGATCACACTCAAACTTTTGCAGAAGAGTCACCTTAATGTGTAGATTATTGTTATTGTCTGTCTGTACGTATGTTCTTATTTCCTAAAGTTTTTTTATGCCCCCGAAGGTGGGCATATAGTGATCGCACTGTCCGTCTTTCTGTCCGTCTGTCTTTAATTCCGTCACACTTTGCGTTTAGGTTAAGAAAAATGTGGAAAAACACTTTGCGTTTAGGTTTAGAAAAATGTGGAAAAAGGGGGCATATGTCATCCTATGGTGACAAGCCTTGTTTGCCAATCTTTTTCAACTACTGGGTGTATCTTGCTCAAACTTTCACAGTATGTATATAACCAGGGATTTCAATAGTTTTTGGAAACCAGGAGTCAAATGACCCTGTGCTTGAAATTTCCAGGGGTCAAATGAACTTTTCAGGGGTCGAAATACTGAAATCTAGATATTTTGTTTCTGGATATTTGTTGATTGCTGCTTTGCATAAATTTACACTGACATACTGGGTAATTAATTGTTTTAATTACCCGTGGTTGAAATGCAAAGCAACAACATCACCATAATTTATCAAATCCCACTTTCAGATGTTGGACAAATACAACATCAAGGACCTGAATGTCGGGTGGCTGAGGTCACAGATCGGGATCGTATCACAGGAGCCCGTGCTTTTTGACCTGACGATAGCGGAGAACATTGCGTACGGTGACAACTCTCGGGAAATACCCATGAATGAGATCATTACTGCAGCGAGGAATGCTAACATCCATGAATTTATTGCGTCTTTGCCAAATGTGAGATATAGTATGATAAAATAAGTTTGCATCATATTGTTTATGATTTTCATTAGAATTTTGAGTTATTCTATGAAAGTTAATAGAAATTATAAGTAAAGTTGTAGTTAAGATTTAGTTCGAAACTTTCAGTTCCAGAAAAATTGCTAAGCAAAACATTATCCCACTAAAGTACTGTTATGGTTCAAATTGTGCAAATAAAAAAACTGATTATAAATCAAGTGAAAAAAACGCCGATGTATTAATTTATTAATGCAAATAGAGTTGAAGATTTTTATTCCGGACTACACTAACCACTCTTTCTTTCCTATAACTGGAATTATCTGTATTACATTACAGGGTTACAACACGAATGTAGGCGAGAAAGGGGGCCAGCTGAGTGGTGGCCAGAAACAGCGTGTGGCCATTGCACGTGCACTCGTGCGCAATCCAAAGATACTTCTACTGGACGAGGCAACATCTGCGCTTGATACAGAAAGCGAGAAGGTAGGGTTGAGGGTTGAGAATGCTTGAAGCTGGTTGTAGATTATCTTTTATAAGTAGTTACATAGCTATAGCTTCAAGGTTTTATGTCTTTCTTAGCCAGTTAATAATAGTATGAAATAAAGTGAATATTTTTCGTATGTACCTGCTCGTGAGATAATGTAGGACTGGTATAAATCATCATTTCTTCTCTTGAACATATGTTAGCTTTAATAAAAAAATTATATGATGAGGTAGCCCGTACAAGCACTTTAAATTTTCAACAAATTAACATAACAAGAAAATATAATTACACCTGTTACATTATGATGGAATTCATATCTTTGTATTAAGTATGGCAAGTAATCAATTGAGTATGTTTGTGTAGACTGGATTATAATTACTGAGTAGTTTTGTTTTCCTGTATGATTGCCTTTATTAAAACTCTTTACCCCTAATTGTAAATATCAAATGCATAGTATGCGTATTGCACTTGCACTTAAACCTCACCTCAAACGTTGTGTCAGGTGGTGCAGGAGGCGCTAGATCGCGCACGAGAAGGACGCACAAGCATCGTGATCGCACACCGCCTGTCCACGATCCAGAATGCGGACAAGATCTGCGTGATCCGACATGGCGTTGTCACGGAGGAGGGCAAACATTCGGAGCTCATGAAGCAGCAAGGATTCTACTATAAGCTCAATGTTGCTCAGGCGAGAAAGAAATGAGCAGTACTGTCTAATACTTCAATATTTCTTATTGTTTCAAATGATACCAATCAAAATGGGATCAGTTTGAGGGACGTTCTATAGTTTAGACCTCAGTGTTAATATTGGTGTTTTAGAACAATGTGCGTTCAATCAATTACCAAAGGTTGCTTATATGTGTACTTTGTTTTATTTGAATGTTGACTGTTGAGTGAATCATTTATTCAAAGACACAAATTATCAAGTTGCAAATCCTAATAACTACGGGTATCATGAAATCATTTGTTATCAAGGAACTAAGTACAAGGATGGTCAAACACTGCTGGAAGTATTGAAAGAATTTTATATTTTCAATAAAAGTTATTCCATCTGTGTTTAAACTAATGTGTAAAAAATGTTATGGCCATATCATATACACAAACGTCTTATTTTTGTATTTAACAATTGCTTAATTAACATATAAATAAGGTGTTGTTAGCACACCTGAGCAAGACCCGCTTATCTGAGCATAACCTGCTCATGTTTGAGTTTTTTTATCGCCTCTTGTATGTTGTCATCATTAAGCTTGTGAACACTCTACAGGCAACATTTATCTGTCACATTTTTTGCCTAAACACCATTAAATCTGGTCACCCATCTTAATAGTATGTCACCCTGGTTAGACAGTAGATTTTACTCTGATGAAAGACATGGCCGCCAGCGGTTTGCAGTTTTCTATATTTGACTTTATTTGTGAACACTCTTTTAAGTCACATTTTTGCCCAATCAAAATTAAATTTCCTCAAAACATTTGTGTAAATGTCTTGACCAAGTAAGAAAATGTTTGTCCTCTGCATAACATGGCTGCCATGGGGAAGGGTAGTTTTTAAATATCCTTGGGCCCTCTGCTTTTTTGTTTATTGATTGCCTCGTAAATCAGTTGCAATTCAGAGCTGTTCAACTTATCAATTATGTGTTACTCTGCAAAATGATTGTATTGCTGTCAACCATGACCAAAAAATTCAATTCAACATGACACCGAATTTTGTTTATGTTTATATGTCAGAGAACTCTTTTAAAATCGTACATAAGATGAGTGGGGCAAGGCCAAGGTCACAATTTCTTAAAGTAGTTATTCTTGTGCTAACTTGCACAATTTGTTCTTTTAATTTTGTTCTCATGGAGTATTCAATTTTCTTTTTCTAACTAATAATATTTGCTTTGGACCAATTTGACACTTCTGGTAACTGCAACGGGTATCTATTTAAAACCAAAAATCTAGGATTTTGGTGGTGTTATTTCCACTTTTTAATTTAGATTTCATTTTAGGTAAACATTCAATGTGTATTTAAGAGGTATTTACTCGAGAATTCATTATACTCTTCAATTTTAAGGACCATCACATAGAGTCAAGTCAAGTGTGCAGTATGAATAGGTGATGTTACTGGCCATTTGTGTCATGTTCTGAGAAAACTGGGCATAATGCATGTGCGTAAAGTGTTGTCCCAGATTAGCCTGTGCAATTTGCACAGGCTAATCAGGGACGACACTTTCCGCATAAACTGGATTTTCGCTAAGCAGAAACATCATTGACACGAAAAATTCCATAAAAGCGGAAATTGTCGTCCCTGATTAGCCTGTGCGGACTGTACAGGCTAATCTGGGATGACAATTTACGCACAAGCATTATGCCCAGTTTCTCACAACACGACACATTTTTTATTCCTTTTGGACAATCTTCTTGCTTGCCATTGTATGATAGTGTTCAAGAATACTTATTAGCATTATTTTATCTTTATTGTTATTTCTGAAGATTTGTGTCGTGTTCTTAGAAAACTGGACAAAATGCATGTGCGTAAAGTGTCGTCCCAGATTAGCCTGTGCAGTCTGCACAGGCTAATCCGGGACGACACTTTCCGCCCAAACTGGATTTTCGCTCAGAAGAGACATCATTTAAACGAAAAATTCCATAAAAGCGTAAATTGTCATTCCTGATTAGCCTGTGCAGACTGCACAGGCTAATCCAGGATGACAATTTCACACAAGCATTATGCCAAGTTTTCTCAGAATTGTCGTCCAAAATTGTGTCTTATGCCATATGCTGCACATTATACTGATACATATACATTGTAAAAACCACGTTTTCATCAGAGGTTTTGAAGATATTATTTCATGCCCTGTTGAGATCTTTGATTATCTGTAAACACAAAAGTGCTTTAAATTGTGAATCTCGGATCGTTATGGTGCATTATTACACAATTTACCTCCAATTATTGACAATTATCAAAGTTTATCTCTGTTTAAAGTTTTCTTATTTCTGTGTTTTATATGTTTATTATCATAAATGTTTTTTACCTTTTGTTATTTACTTATAACTGCACTCCATTTCATGTATAATTAAGTAAATATATACACTTCACATGTTAAGTTAAATTTGGAATTCCATGCTATTTCTGTTTGAAAGTGATCAATATCCACATTTCCAAGTTATTTGTTATTTTAAATTGTTTTTGTTAGCTAGTTTGTTCATATAATATGTGCTTCTTTCTACACTTTTAAATATTGCAAAGAAATATATGTACGCTTTCATATTTGTTGCTTTTATGGTGAATGTTTAATAAAACATTGTGTTAAAAAACAAGTGTGGTCGTACTTATGATAGGATGTTGCTAAAATGAAGCAGTTGTCATGATAGACAAAACATAGACGTTAAACTGTAACAAAAGTTAGTGACAAAGAAGTCCAGTTACCTACTAAAATCTGCTTAGCCATTAAAGGGACTTGTTCACAGTTAATCAAACTGAGAATTTTTCAACTTTTTGTCTCAGATTCAAGAAATTAATGAACAATGTATTTCAGTGTGCAAAATAACACTAATGACGCAGAATTATACTGAAAATACACTTTTGTTTACGAAAAATCATCGTTCAAAATTGATAAAATTATAAAGTGTCTTAGACGCAAAACGATTAAAAAGTTTTGATTTCTTGTGTTATCCACAGGTACTTGAAAAAAAATTGTTTGGTCCTTATATATATAATACAAGAATATAAGGACCAAACATTTTTTTTTCAAGTACCTGTGGTGTTATTGTTATATTTTGTATCAACAGGTGGATGGTTATACAAAGTATAAAATAAATGGCAACCCATGTGAAGACGGTTGGTCAGGTCCGCACATAATGTGGTTGTAAAGACTCAACAACGACCCGAACATAAACTCTGAATTACACACAAACACACGTGAAGACGGATGGCTGAGTGGTTTCGGCGCTTGGCTTTAAACTCCATGGGTCAGTGGTTCGAGCCCTGGTGTGGTTAACTTTTTTTTCTTTTATTCTTGTTGTAATATTTGAGCTCTTTAATTGTGATGTTTATATTTATCAATTTAAAGCATTTAGTGACAAACTTCAAAACATGCCAAAATCTGTGAACAAGTCCCTTTTATCAGTGTTAATGTGAGTAACTGACTGCCCTACTTGAATCAAGAGGTATCGGGCGATTGACCATAAAATCGCAACCAAGACCAATTACCACACACAAGTCATGTGGCTGCACAGGGGAGTTAACTGAAAATTTTAATTGGCAGTTCACTGCTGTACAACCTTAGAAAACTTACCAGTTGGATAATCTTTACTGGCCATAAGTGAGTGTTCAGGAATTTTTATGCTCTCCCAAAATTTTTGGGGGCAGCATATAGTCGCCACTTCGTCTGTCTGTCCGTGTGTGCGTCCGTATTTTTGTCCGGGCTATTTCTCAGCAACTTATGACTGGAATTCAATGAAACTTTATGGGAAGCTTCACTACCAAGAGGAGATGTGCATATTATCAGCGGGTTCTGGTTGGATGATTTTTCACAGAGTTATGGTCCTTTGAAATTTTCCATTAACTACATATAGTGCAATTCTTGTCTGGGCTATTTCTCAGCAACTAATGACCGGAATTCAATAAAACTTTATGGGAAGCTTCACTACCAAGAGGAGATGTGCATATTATTAGCCAGTTCTAGTCAGATGATTTTTCACAGAGTTATGGCCCTTTGAAATTTTTCATTAACTGTACATATAGTGAAATTTCGTCTGGGCTATTTCTCAGCAACTAATGACCGGAATTCAATGAAACTTTATAGGAAGCTTCACTAACAAGAGGAGATGTGCATAATATCAGCCGGTTCTGGTCGGATGATTTTTCACAGAGTTATGGCCCTTGAAATTTTCCATTGTACAAATAGTGCAATTCTTGTCCGAGCTATTTCTCAGCAACTTATAACGGGAATTCAATGAAACTTTATGGGAAGCTTCACTACCAACAAGAGATGTGCATATTATCAGTCGGTTATGGTCGGATGATTTTTCACAGAGTAACGGCCCTTTGAAATTTTCCATTGTACATATAGTGCAATTCTTGTCCGAGCTATTTTCAGCAACTTATTACGGGAATTCAATGAAACTTTATGGATAGCTTCACTACCAACAGGAGATGTGCATATTATCAGCCGGTTATGGTCAGATGATTTTTTTACAGAGTTATGGCCATTTGAAATTTTCTATAAACTGTACATATAGTGCAATTCTTGTCCGGGCTATTTCTCCCCAACTACTAACTGGAATTCAATGAAGCTTTATGGGAAGCTTAACTACCTTGAGGAGATGCACATGTTATTAGTGGGTTCTGGTTAGATGATTTATTTAGAGAGTTATGGCCCTTTGAAATTTTTAAGTTGCTAAACCATACATCGTTTTATTTTGTCCACAGTTATTCCCCTCAAGACGTTTCCTTTTATCTGAATATATAGTGCAATATTGTGACAAAAAAACAACTTTGGGGAGCATCACCATCTCCGACGGTTTCTTGTCATTCCTAGCCAGCAGGCGTAGGGATATAGAAATGATGGGCGTCCATGTTTGCGTGCTTCCGTCCATCACAATATTCTGTGCACAACTCCAACATTTTGAACAAGATTTACATCAAATTTTACAGAATAATTACCTCTCAGCGTATATTGTCAAGGTTTTACAATAATTATTTTTAAGGAGTTATTGCCATTTGTTATTCATGACGTATAATAGCATCTGCGATCAACTCTACCTTTTGCATGCAGTATATCAAACTTTTACATAATGATTATCTCTAAGTGCTACAGCACATATAGTCTTCGTTTCACGCTTGCATTATTTGTCAAGGAGTTACTGCTTTTTGTTTAAAATTACATATAAAAGCCTCTGTGCAAAACCCCTAAATTGTGTACACGACTTTCATCAGTAAAGGTTTCATGGTCGTTTGCCTCATTTTTTAAGCAGTTAGTGTCCTTTGTTTAAAATTTCTAACTGCATGGACCTTGTGATTGCAGTTTTTCATTTTTTCTTAAAATTCAATCTCAAATTCTTACTGTAACCTTTCCGCACCTATTCTATCCATGGCGAGGGATGCACCGTTTGTGGCAGCTTCTTATTTCTAGACTTCATTTACAGTTTTACTGGCTTTCTTGGCTCATGTCTGTATTAAATTAATTCATGTTACATACATGAATACATAATCAATTTTTAGTAATGAAAACAGAGTTTGTCAGTAGGCCTTAACTACCAGGTAGACATAAAAATGTACCTTAACTGCGGTTGGAAGGTGACTTGAAAATTATGGAATTGATAATCAACAAGTAACATAGCAGAGAACGCTGTATCTCTTGGTCCATAACAAGGGAGGTAGTCATTGAACATATATCTATGGATTTAAAATCAATAAAAGCTTTGAAACATGATATACATTTGATTTTCAAAACACATGTGCCTTTATGTTGAAAGCTTTTTAGTTTGGGCGAACTTTAAGAGAGCTAAGCACAAAGCAGGACCACCAAAAAAGGCCAATTTAATGAACATTTTAAGTTTCTGAGACTGTTAATGACAGTCTTAAGTTTCTGTTGTGATTTAGTTGATATCCCAACTTGCATCAGATTTTTAATTAAGTATTTATTAAGTTAGGTGCTGATTTAATGAACATACCGGTATTCAAAATAATCCAAGGACCATAACTCTGCTCTTGCTGGGATGATATGGTTGATAATCAAACTTTGAAGAGACATTATGGGTCTAAGTCTTACATAGCAGACTGCCATTTATTAATTTAAACACAATTTAGTGTCTATTCCTTGAAAATCAAATGTATTGGGGTGATTTGATCTGATATTGAGATATGCCCAGAAAGACATGGTAATTGTTCCTTTATAGTTTAATACATGTTTTGAACTTGAACTTTACCTGTTATTTTTTTCTAGATTTGTTTTCAAACCAATATACCCGATACCCAAAATTTAGGTCGGGGTGGATAATAAATAAATACAAGAGATTTCACTTACAAGTTGTATTTAATAATGCTAAAATTTAATCATCAAATTTCATTGATTTGGATTGATTAACATCAATGTGAAATTTCTTTCCTTCAGATGGTAATTGATCAAAACCAAGTCCAATACCTCTATTGACATTACTGGCCAAAGCCTTCTGAAAATCTGTCTCCAAAGTTTTGGCATATGTTTCCTGCTGTGCTCTGTCCATTGCTCTGCCACCCCCTGATTGAAAACTATTGTTCTTTCCAAGTTGAAACTTGTTCTGTATCCCCAAAGCTGAATCTTTATTCTTTAGTCCTCCTAGCAATCTAAAGAACTTGTTCTGCCTGTTGGTGTCTTCGAATTCGGCAGATCCCCACTGACCAACAGTTGTAGCTGAAGCTATATTACAACCTGCCTTTAAGTTCTTGCCATCATCATTTGATGACGGCAGTTTTAAATTACAATTTTCACGACTTTCAATCTGAGTTTTGTGTTGTTTTTCATCTGACCCATCATCAGCTCGCCTTTTCTTTGTTTTTTTCCTCTTCTTTTCTTCAGTTACATCACAACTGACATCTGCTACATTTTTTTGTTTGTCATTTATATTTTCTTCTTTTGCCTCAATTCCATCGATTGTTTCATTGTCTTTGTGTTTTCTTTTCTTTTTTTTCTTTTTAACAAAATGTTCCTTTTCTTGACCAGCCATCAAAACCGAATCTTCTATATTCAAAGATGGGGTTGCTGAAACATCATCAGTTTGCTTTTCACTTTTTGTCTCTTTTGCCTTTTTCTTTTTATTTTTCTTATCACCACATTCATAGTTAACCTTTTCTGTCAGATTGGAAACTGTAAACTCCTCACATTTTTTTTGTTCTGATTCTTTCTTCACCTTTTTAGATTTCTTTTTTCGTTTGTGTTCTGGTGATGGATCATTGGCACCAGTCATCTCTGAACATTCTTGTTGTAGCTCCCTGTCGGGACTCCCTACATCCATCTCCTCTTTGGACCTCTCTCGATATTGGCTCTTGTGTTTACCCATACTGTTTTCTGTTATAAATACAAAGAAGGTATATAAAATAGGTGCTTTATTTAAGCAGAATCTGGACATAAAGGCCTCTCCCCAAGAGCCTACTCATTATTTTCATACCCTGGACTACTCCTATAAAGGCATACTCTGCCCTCACATTGTTAAGTGCTCTTTATCTAAAACAAATCATTACAAAAACATTTATGTTGGAATTTTTACAAGCTGTAAAATCCATTTTACAACTGATTATTCACTAAATCAATGTTTCAACATAAAGAAGGCTTTGAAATATTAATATATTTTAAGTGAATCTTTAGCACAGATGAATTTTGGTCCATATAAACGGACTCCCAGAGCCTTTGATAATTTTTGCTATGGCGGCTCTGGGAGTGTATATGCACCCCTTCATAACCATGGGTGCAGTTCAGCGCAAGGAATCCGTGTGCTTCACTTAACAGACGTCGTTCGAGACAAATTGAAGAAAATAATGAATAAACTTCATCAACATGACAACCTATGATTGTTATCCTTTGCATGCACCCTATAAAAACACGACGATCATGTTTCAACACACTTTTCTCGCTACCATTTTTATGTTTAAATTTGAAACAGTATATTCTGAATTGAATACCACATCGTTATTGACTTTAATAGGCTCCATCACATAACCCGATGTGCAAAATATTGGTGTAGTGCGACCTTACTGATATTGGGTCGGTTTTCTCCCTTTTTCAAGATGGTGGATACATCGTGCAAAAGATAAACAAAGTCAATAATAAGCAATTATTTCTTGCTTTAATGGTACCATTCAGATGAGTTTGTGGTTTAGACAGGTAAACTTTGATAAGATCTTGCAGTTTCAGTGTTCCTTAACCCTTGCATTGTTGATTAAATTTTGCACCCATGTTTATGAAGGGGTGCATATGGACTCCCAGAGCCGTCATAGCAAAAATTATAATAGGCTCTGGGAGTCCGTTTATATGGACTAAGATGAATTTAAAGAACACTTGAATCATGTTTTCAATGTAAAAATGCATCAATCAATACCTGTACATGTACCTAGCATTCTAGAGAGTTCACAAATCTGACCTGCGTTAATACAAACAATTATGGATATATACATGTACCTTCAATTGGGATTAATATGTTATTTTAGGGTAAGAAATCTGTTTGCACAATTCATTATTTCACGCACGTATTACAAAAAAAGGTAATAAATAATACAAATCCTCTGAAAACTGTGTGGTCTTTTGTATTTAAGCATGACTTCAAATTAAGTGAGTAAATAGCCTTGACTTATTTTTTGTTATCAAGGAGTCTAGTAGGAAGTTAGAGCATTATTGATGTTGTACACATTGTGTGATTTTGGGTAAAAAAAGATTTTTGATCAATATTGAGAAGTTTGCGAGTCAAATTTAAAAAATTTAGTGACAGATCATTTTACAATTTAAAAAAGTTTCCGACTCATTTTTTTCAAAAATTGAAGGGCCGAAGTCCACTTCACAAAGACAGGACATCTCTACATGCTGAGGGCATAAATAGAACTTAATATTGTTGAACAAAGCCCTACTGGTAAATTATATAAACTTATAAGCATCTTCAAGAAGAAGAGGTAGAATGAAATCCCTAACATTTTCAGTACTCTTAGGCCTAGTCTTATTTATAAGACGTTGCCAAGAATTTAGAGATACTTTTTATACGGGCTAAATTCTTTGGAACGTCTTATCGGCGAACGATTCAATTTGTGGTGGATATCAGAAAGTTTAAATTTTTATCAATATGCTTAAAATTGCAAAATAACATTACCAACTCATAAAGTTTTAGTTAAGAAGTCCATTTTTACCTCAAATATCGTCGAATTGAAGTTAAATGGCATAATTTGTTTCAGTTAAACTTCTGCTTAAATCGCAATACAATCACTGACCTCTCGCCATGTTATGAAATATTTAAATATCAACCAATCAGAAGAAGGCATTACAGTGTAATAGGCTGTGTTATCGATTGAAATCTACCTGCTGTTTACAACGGGACAGCGATGGAAATTGAAAATGTGAATAGTGTGTTGATTTAAGTTAGTCAGGCGTGCAAAATTGAAAGAGTCATTACATAATTCTTACGGAACATTAAAGAGAAATGAATTATCTACACAGGTATGTAAATATTATTGCAATCCGTTGATATTAACTGTCTGATATCGGGGCTTGAATGTTGCGCACCAAATTCCTTGCGCATCAATAAAGACAATGAAGGAAAACTTTCCACCACATTTTGAATCGTTCGCCCGTTGTACGCTCCAAATATTACCCATATAAAAAGTAGCTTAATATTTGAGAGCGTCAACAAGTTGGACTATCTTAGGCCTTGATTTCTTTTGAACCAAAATGTAATATCCGAATTAGGTAATATCCGAAATATAATGTAAATATGATGTAAACATAAACCTCCGCTCTTGATGTCTACGGATATTTATTAAATTCCCCAGCGGATTGGTTAATGGAGATGGTACAGTTCTGGTTAAATAAAAGTGCACTGAATCATCTACCTGACGGATATTATTTCATCGCGGAAACGTGTAAACTTCGCAATCAATCTCCATTGAAGATTCGGAGGTTACAAATCACTAATCATGCGGTATGACTGAATAGCGGAAAGGGCGCCCGTCTGCTGCGGAAATGGATAGGCCTCGTAATATTATGACTTTGTTACTGATGTTAAAAGGTCCGGTTAGCTAGGGTCAAGCAGAATGAAAAAAGACTCTCCGGTATTTCATAAGAAATGGAAGGGCCTCTTTCGTTGAACGGTATTTCAATTTAAGGAAAGGGCTACATCTACGGATAACTATAGCTGCAAACACGGTTCAATGCGAAATCAGTTTGAATGGCGTAAATAAAACTAGTTCGAACCCCGTTTGAAGCAAATAATGTCCCTAAATCAATAAAGGTAATTTAAACAGACCTTTTCACATATTTTTTTCTTTAAAAAAAATGTCATGAAATAGGTTTTCCAACAAATCTTTATTAGCCTTAACTTATGATACAAACCGTTAACTTGCGATACAATAGCAAGAAAAAAGTTGAATACAAATATTGCCTTCGCGGGATTCGAACCTGTGACCTCTAGAAGCAAACGTTTGTGCCCTACCACTACGCCCGCAGGCTTTAGATTGTATCAGCAATTGTATACACTTAATGTAAGAAATACTAGTATTTTCCAAATTATATAGGAAAAGCGTTACAAACGCTTTATTATTTTACTTATTTCGAATGATTAATATCCATTAATGAACCAATATGTTAAACATGTTTCTGAGTAAGGATTCTTATTTTGATTGTTTAAACATAATGTATACACTCTTTTTTGAATCTATGACAATTATTTTGAACTTCGTCATTTTTACCAAATTATGACCAATTAAGTCCCTTTAAAGTAATACTAAAAAGAGAGGGAATAAAGTATGTAAGTAGTTTCTTTGAGTATGTAACCCACCTGAGATGATAACAGTTATACTGACGACCCGTACCCTGGCTTATCTAACATAACCCAGATTCAAATCCAAACCAAATATCAAAGAGCATGTATTGTATTGACAATTTCACTACAATCAGCTGACTTAAGAGATAAAGACTAAAATCACCTGAATAGAGGCCAAGTTTAAAAACATGTATATACAGTGCGGTGTCCGGTTATTCTCATATATATTTGCAATCCTTCAGACACCGTTTGAAATATTTCAATACCAATATTTGCTTAACATTACGGAGACGTTTTTTGGTCGTCAAGGTTGTTGTATGTTTTTACTAGTATTTTCCCGCATTATGCGCACCTTTATAGTAAACTGTTGATGTGCAATCATCGTGGGTTAGCATCTGACAGATATCAGTAAAGAATGATACGCAACTGTTTAAATTCAGTCTGCCCAATAAATGCATCGTTTCGTTGTGAGTGATGAAAGACTCGACAAAACTCACAACAATAGACTGTACTTTCGTCAAGATGTAATTAAATCAAGATTAATTTGCCATTACTTATATTAGACTGTTTTACTGTATATGCCGGTGTAGAATTCTGCTTCGTGCAACTGCGCGTTGATAAACGATCGCGCTAGCCTATTTTAGAATTGTTTAACCGAATTATATCCATGTACAATTATAATCGACTACAGACCGGGTGCATGTGGACACGTTAAGTATATCTCGAGTTGTAGGAGTGCAAAGCACACAAAGGGCAAACTTTGGCTCAATGTTTATATTTATATCTAAACTGATAAACTATTATTGCGTAAGCGGTTTTAAATGGTGGTATTGATTAGGTTGGGGGAAACAGCGTACGCACCCCAATTGTTTTTTTTTTGTTGTTTTTTTTTTGGCCAAGGTTCGACTTTTTTCAATCAGGCTTTATGTTTTCAATTGAAGCTCAGTGCTTTGCCTCCCGTCCCAGCAAACATACCCATACCAACTTTTATTTTAGCTGGACGATGTCATTCCCCCAGATGTTTGCTGATGTACGGCATATATCAGTTCGACTTTCAAGTTATTTTTTTTAAATTTGTTGGGGCCAATCTTGCCAAACCTCCTTAAAAGTGGCCTGTAAACGTATACCGGTCGTGCTATCGATAACCAAATAACGGATGTGAATTGTCGACAATTTCCGCTTTTAGGGAATTTTTCGTTTAAATGATGTCTCTTCTTAGCGAAAATCCAGTTAAGGCTGAAAGTGTCGTCCCTGATTAGCCTGTGCGGACTGCACAGGCTAATCTGGGACGACACTTTACGCACAAGCAGTATGCCCAGTTTTCTCGGAACGCAACATATATGCTGTTTGCATAATACCAGTTTCAAGATCCATTATTGACTACTAAGAGAGCAAGCAATACGCCATTTCAGGATATTAAATGACCCGCGTTCTGTAAAAACTGGGCGTAATGCATGTACGGAAACGTGTAAACTTCGCAATCAATCTCCATTGAAGATTCGGAGGTTACAAATCACTAATCATGCGGTATGACTGAATAGCGGAAAGGGCGCCCGTCTGCTGCGGAAATGGATAGGCCTCGTAATATTATGACTTTGTTACTGATGTTAAAGGTCCGGTTAGCTAGGGTCAAGCAGAATGAAAAAAAGACTCTCCGGTATTTCATAAGAAACGGAAGGGCCTCTTTCGTTGAACGGTATTTCAATTTAAGGAAAGGGCTACATCTACGGATAGCTATAGCTGCAAACACGTTTAAAGCAAATAATGTCCCTAAATCAATAAAGGTTATTTAAACAGACCTTTTCACATATTTTTTTCTTTAAAAAAAAAATGTCATAAAATAGGTTTACTAACAAATCTTTATTAGCCTTAACTTATGATACAAACCGTTAACTTGCGATACAGTAGCAAGAAAAAAGTTGAATACAAATATTGCCTTCGCGGGATTCGAACCTGTGACCTATAGAAGCAAACGTTTGTGCCCTACCACTACGCCCCGCAGGCTTTAGATTGTATCAGCGATTAAAACACTTAATGTAAGTAATACTAGTATTTGACAAATTATAGAGGAAGAGCGTTTCAAACGCTTTATTATTTTACTCATTTCGAATGATTAATATCCCTTAATGAACTAATATTTTTATCATTTTTCTGCATTAAAAGTGTTATTTCGATTGTTGAAACATAATGTATACATTCTTTTTTGAATCTATGACAATTATTTTGAACTTCGTCATTTTACCAAAAATGACCAAGTTCCTTTAAAGAAATACTTAAAAGAAAGAGAATAAAGTATGTTACAAGCTCCTGTGAGTATGTAAACCACCTGAGATGATAACAGTTATACTGACGACCCGTACGTACCCTGGCCCATCTGACATAACCTAGATCCAAATCCAAACCAAATATCAAAGAGCATGTATTGTATTGACAATTTTACTACAATCAGCTGGCTTAAGAGATAAAGACTTAAATACCCTGAATAGTTGCCAAGTTTAAAAACATGTATATACAGTGCGATGTACGGTACATATATATTTGCAATCCTTCAGACACCGTTTGAAATATTTCAATACCAATATTTGCTTAACATTACGGAGAATTGTTTTGGTCGTCAAGGTTGTTGTATGTTTTTACTAGTATTTCCCCGCATTAATTATGCGTACCCTTTATAGTAAACTGTTTATGTGCAATCATCGTGGGTTAGCATCTCACAGATATACAGTGTACCAGTAAAAAATGAGAAGCTACTGCTTGAATTCAGATGAAAGACTCGACAAAACTCACAACAATTAACTGTACTTTCGTCAAGTTGTAATTAGATCAAGATTAATTTGCCATTGCTTAAATTTGCCATTGCTTATATTAGACTGTTTTAATGTAAATGCCGGTGTGGAATTCTGCTCCGTGCAACTGCGCGTTGATAAACGATCAGGCTAGCTAGCCTATTTCAGATTGTTTAACCGAATTAAATCCATGTACAATTATTTATTTAATGCTTTCTGGTGGTTTATAGAGAAATATCAGTGAATTAAAACTGATAATTTCACTGTTTCAAACAATGAAAATTATCAGTGAAAATTATCGATAATTTTCACTGTTTACTGTGAAATGACGTCATTATTTTGACGAAATGACGTCATTATCCCAACGACATTCTTTAGTTAAACTCTTTAACAATGTATATAAACTGTAAAAAAAAGCATGAAATAAAAAGAAAATTTGTTGGATTCGGTGAAATATCGATTTTAATTCACTCGTGATCATAGAAAATATATATTTTCACTCGTGGCTGCGCGAATTAAAATCGATAATCCACCGAATCCAACAAATCTCCTCTATATAATCGACTACAAACTGGGTGCATGTGAACGCGTAAAGTATATCTTGAGTTGAATGAGCGTATACAAAGTACACAAAGGGCAAACTTTGGCGCAATGTTTATATTTATATCTAAACTGATAAACTCTAATTGCGTAAGCGGTTTTAAATGGTGGGATTGATTAGGTTGGTTGAAACAACGTTCGCACCTCATTTGTTTTTGTATATTTTTTGCCAAGGTTCGACTTTTTTCAATCAGGCTATATGCTTTCAATTGAAGCTCAGTGTTTTGCCTCCCATCCCAGCAAACATACTCATACCAACTTTTGTTTCAGCTGGACGATGTCATTCCCCCAGATGTTTGCTGACGTAGGGCAGATATCAGCGCGACTTTCAAGTTATTTATTTTTTAATTTTCTTGTGGCCAATCTTGCCAAACCTCCTTAAAAGTGGCCTGTAAACGTCAACCGGTCGTGCTATCGATAACCAAATAACGGATGTGATGGTATACTTAAGGAATACGCATTGAAACACGTAATGCTGCAACATTGATGAACATTGTGCGTCATCAACTGCAGATCCACACTTAATCATGTTATCCACTTATCAGTGGTAAACAATATTCACAATATCTGTGTCTTGACCCCCGCAGTTAAAACACAATATGTGCGAGTGTATCGTATTGTGGAAACGGCAATGGCGATCCTGAACGAAATCCTTCACATAAAGGAGATTAATAAACATTGATCGTAGTTATTTATAAGTCGACTTAATATACGTAACCATGTCCGTGGTTAGTTACCATTGTCACCAAGTGAGCACTTTACGTCAAAATCACATGTCAAAGGATCTATTATGTTTTGTTAAATATCCAGAGTTCCTCATTTGTGTCGTGTTCTGAGAAAACTGGGCATAATGCTTGTGCGTAAATTGTCATCCCATATAGGCTGTGCAGTCCGCACAGGCTAATCAGGGAAGACAATTACCGCTTTTATGAAATTTTTCGTTTTAATGATGTCTCTTCTTAGCGAAAATCCAGTTTAGGCGTTAAGTGTTGTCCCGGATTAGCCTGTGCGGACTGCACAGGCTAATCTGGGACGACACTTTACGCACGAGCATTATGCCCAGTTTTCTCAGAACACGACACATATGCTGTTTGCATTACTATTAAAGCAGTTTCAAGATCCATTATTGACTACTAAGAGAGCAAGCAATACGCCATTTCAGGATATTAATTGACCCGCGTTCTGTAAAAACTGGGCGTAATGCATGTACGTAGAGTCCTCCACGAGCAGCATGCGAAGTCCGCATAGGTTAATCAGGGACGACACTTTCCGCGTTTGTGGATTTTTTTTGTTTAAAGGGAGTTTCTTTCTAAGAGAAAATCCAGTTTAGGCGGAAAGTGTCGTCCCTGATTCGCCTGTGCGCACTGCACAGGCGAATCTGAAACGACACTCTACGCACATGCATTAAGTCCAATTTTTAAAGACCGAGGCTTATATGTAGTGACCTGATACATGGACATATTTCAAACAATACTGTTAAGTGATTATTATCTTTTTAAGGATTCACTAGTTCTAAATTGAAATTTGCATGTACTATAAATGCATATCCGAAACTTGTACTCAATTAATATGATTGTAAGCAATCGTTTCCGAATGATTAACAACATTATTCATTATACAAAATGTTATTTCTGTAATTGAAGATTCATACAAATACATTTTATATACGATATTCAATGATAGAAATTATATTTGTTGCATTTAAAGTGATTCCTATCACTGTTTTTCCTACAATCTGTATCAAAATCTACCAAATATGACCCCGGACATTTGGAAGTCGTGTATTTGTTCATGTTTAAAATATTACCAAAAAATTCATGACAATGGATTGGTTGGGTAAAATATAACAAATAGATGTGTTGCGATAGAACAGTTGTTTGTTTGATTTTTAAACTGTCATAGAAATATTTTACTTTCATTTTTTTTTTCTTGTTTGTAAAGAGGGGGTGGGGGCAAAACTATTAATTGTGCTATGAAAAAGAATCAAAGCACACACATATGTTGTTCTTTTAATATGTGGAAACAGTATATCAACAAAAACATCAAACCACAACACTATGAAATAAATATCAGTCTTGGTGGTGTCACAAAACACACTGAAGTTGCAAAACGAGTTAAAAAGTATGTTAAACCTCGGGTTCAGTATGCACAAAACCCCTGTGAGTACCTGAGGGTTAAAGTTCATAAACTTCCTTAATGTCATAAAAGTTCATTAATTTGCTGGCTATTTCATGTATACCGGGTTAGATATTGTTTTTACATTAAATTGTATCAAGCAATTAAATTGCAAACATGACAAATATGTTATCATTTTGTACGCCGAACTATAATTGATTTCGCAGAGAAATTTGATATCAGATTTTCACCTCAGTTCAACTTAAATCAAGATGTCTCTTAGGGCTTTGATAATACCGGACCCTGG
Organism: Dreissena rostriformis; assembly: GCA_007657795.1. Classification (NCBI taxonomy): domain Eukaryota; kingdom Metazoa; phylum Mollusca; class Bivalvia; order Myida; family Dreissenidae; genus Dreissena; species Dreissena rostriformis. Next base: position 55,502 of record VMBQ01002095.1, on the reverse strand, counting down.
TGGCTTTCTCAGCGGAAATATTTCCACGTCATGTCACCCACCAGAGGTTGAATCACTTGGCAAAATAATCAAAGACTGATACAGTTAGTAATATATCTAGTTGAACTTATTATATACATTTGTTTACCTAAAATAAACGTTTATCTTTATTGAAGTGTAGGTTAATATAGAACAGAGTTTATATTGCTAATTACAGGGGGCAAAAAGTGTTGAAGAAGTCGTACCAACGAAACTCGAATAACATATATTTACTTTTTTTTTGGATGATAAACACATAATCGTGATATAAAAAATATTTGATGGAACTTTTTTTTCGAAAATTGCAACAAAAATACATCAAAATTAGAGTAAACGTTCTTATAAGTTCTTACATCTATATATCAAGCATGCATACAATGTACGTTTGTGTATGTCCTAAAGAGGAGAAAACAAAAAATAACAACAACAGCAACACAACTAAAACACAAACATTTTCTTTCAACGAATTATTGAAATAAAATATAAGCGCCCACAAGTGCCCGTCGGCATTATTTATTTAAAGATAAATAACGCGTCATATATGCACAAGGGCATGCTTGTCTTTATATTCCTTCTTAATCCTTACTGGCAACCATTCTCTCGTGCTCTCGGCAAGATCTCCCACGGGATAAGAGATCTCGCGTCATACACACGATAACAATATTTCAGACATATACAACAAAATCAATTTTAAAACCAGGTTTCGCCTGTAACAAAATAATAACTTACTTAATATTATAACATAGATCACAATGAGCCTTGCTTGTGGTTTGATGGCATTATGGACTATTAAACTTGAGCTAAGATCGATATTAGTAAATGATTCTATATAAAATATGAATACGCTTAAATATAATTTGCCGTAAAAATGATTATTTAAAAAAAAGAAAAAGAAAAGATTACATCAGGAACCCTAGGCAAAGGTAACCGGTTCTTTCAGGTTTAAGCTCGACTACTATACAATGATTAAACACCGACTGCGTTGTACATGTTTGTCCCAAAATGGGTGCTCAATCGATAAACCAAAGCTTTGTTCTGAAAATCACCTGGTAATATGAGTTGTTTGACACGGTCTGTATTTAATGTTTGTAGAGCGTATTAAAGTTGCAAAGGTACACAATTCAATAACAAGAAATATAGTTAAAGGCGCAGATTCCGCTTTGAGTATAAAGTATTTTAAATTCTCGAAATTTAACAATAGAATATAATAAAACCATATCACACATTACGACACATTGAATGTGTACTGAATCCATTAAACATTTTGTGAACATGGAAGCAGTGTTTCAAACTTGTATGCAGTCGGTTTCAATTCCATTCAAAATATAATCAAACATAAGAGGTATAGATTTAAACAAAAATACTTCAAATAAAATTGGTTTCTATAAAGGTAGAATTGTAAAAGATGTGTTAATATTCTCCCATTCAATTATAATGAACTAATGTAAGATCATAGTTATAAAAATAAACTTTGGTTATAGTAATCTAAGTTAAAATAGCCAGTCCAACTTATATAGATAAATTGCAAAATTAAATAAAACGGTTATAATTGAAACCAGTCAAACGATAAATACATCTGAGATCTTTTACAGTTTTGATTTCATTGACTTCATTCACATTAAACGAGGTGTTTTACATGTACCTGTATAATGGCTTTGGCATTTATGAATTGATGACCAGTTTATAACTGTTGCGTGTTACTTCAGGGTAATGTTATGTATTTAGTTATACTAATATCACGGTAATTCTTATCACAGCGAGGAACTTGGCTTTAATACTGATTTTCTCTCAGACAAACCTTCATAATGATTTCAAAACTATCTAATCTTCTTGTTTTCCCTTTGCCGCCTCTCGTACTCGAGCAGATCGTTCGGTTTGACGCCCCCGGCGGTCATGACTGGGCAGAAGGTGCCAAACAGCCTGTCCAGGTGGTTGAAGAACGGCTCGAAGTTGGTCATCGGTTTCATGTGATGCATGTCATGTTTTGGAGCCCCTCCCAACCAGCCGAACGTTAAATGATTGAGCGTGAACGGGAAGTCGTAGCCGATGTGCGCCTCAACGCTCACGACGATGGAGACGATCATGTAACTCCACGTGGTCAACGGGTGGCAGTTGAAAAACCACGTGTTGGTGGTGGTCAGGAAACCGACCGTTATGAGCTCCCACGGATGGAGGTACTGCGTTACCCAACAGAAAGGCGCGGCGTAACGGTGGTGCAGCGCGTGCACGTGTTTGTACAGGAACCTGATTTTGTGATGTGTTGTGTGCCAGACGAAGTACTGAACATCGAAGATGATGAGAGCTGCAAACTGATGCCAGACGAATTCGAACAATGTGGGGGCCTTCGGCGGAAGTATCGTGTCCGGCGTCCATACCCACTGGGCGCACGCGGCTGGCAGAATATACAGGATGTGGTTCCAGAACGTGATAAGCAGCGTATCCCAGACGTGAGCGTATGTGACGTTGAAATCGGGCTGGATCTTGAAGGTTTGAATCCACTTCCAGTTTTTACCCCACAGATCAGCTATCATGAATGGAGAGCATAGACTGAAATAAAATGTTACCGATAGGACGACTGGAAACATGGGCGAGGCCAAAAACGCTTCCCTCCCCAACCGCAGATCCCATAGTGGCTGCAAAATGCGAAAGTCTTTATCCGGTGTAACGGCGCCGCCGATCGTAACGTTTTCATGCAGCAGTGATTCATTCTCGGTATTTGACCCTACCAGTTCATCAATGGCGGTTGGGAAGCTGCGTAAGACATCAAAAACGAAATCGTAAACACTGTCACTCATTCTCCATTAAAAAGATCCTCAAAACGCGAAACGAAACTTAAGTTCGCAGTAACTCTACCCGTTGAATTAAATGTCTTAACTTCCATAAACACAACGCCGTTACACCGGTATTTATACCACCACTGGCACACTAAGCCGACAATCGATAGGCCTATTTTTGCCCTACAGTACGTCACAATGACCCGGTAAATATGGAACGCCAACACGGCCTTGTGTTTCAAGAGAGAAACTGATATGTTTTAGTTAGTTGACATTGTGTTGGGTCAACTTAACATTATTTTGGGTTCATTAAACAAAATGTTGGGTTTAATTGAGATTATAATTTATGTTGGTTTAAGTTGACATTATTTTGGGTTATGTAAAGTTAACATTATATGTTGGGTTAAGGTAACATTATGTTTGTTTAATGTTTGACGATACAACCGATGTTTGACAATACAACCGATGCTTGACAATACAACCCATGTCTTGACAATACAACCAATATTTGACGATAGAACCGATGTTTGACAATACAACCGATGTTTGACAATGCAACCGATGTTTAACGATGTATGCTGATGGTGATGATAATCATGAATACGACGACGACGACGATGACGATGATGATGGCAGGGCCCTCGATCTGCATTTTTGGGGCCGAATATCGGCCCCGTCCCCAATCAAAAAGTATACCTTTTTCCCCTTTTTTTGAAATCCCCGCTAAAAAAAAAACATTTGTTTTTTGTTTTTTTGTTTTTTGTTTTTAGAAAGAAGTTTCTTATGATTATTTAACTCAATTTTATTTCAAGAACATGTATTCAAATATACTTAATTGAAACAAGAAATATCTTTAAAAAAGATATACGGCGTTGATTGTGGTTGGAGTTGGTGAAAGGTAAAGAGTTATACGAATGAAATCAAAGATAGCATAGGCCTATGTCTTTTTCTGTGCAGTTCTTAGCTGCATTTCACGCAGTACGGGATATTTACGCGTAGTTTTCGCGGTTTATTTTACATGATTACATACTGCTGATCATATATCTATAGTTACAAAAAAGAAGAATGGAAGTATAAATTAAAACATGTTAGTCAACCGGCCACAAGGTTAGTATATGTACATATTTTAAATATTTATTCGCGCGTTCTTCGGACAAACCTGTTTAGTGGTTTGTCGGGCATTGCTATTTGATTCGATTATTAACAGTATCGGGAATCATCTCGCTTATGCTCAATACATTGGTCAATATGGTGGAATAATTCATGTTGAATTAATCAAACATAATATTTATCATGGTTTTGTTGAAAACACATTAAGAATCTTTTATTGAGAAACCATAATTATATCGGCGAATATCTTCATTTAACATCTGGTCTAAATAAAATCCCAGTTCACCTAGTTCACGCGATACCGTCTATATTATATAACGATCCCTGTACTGACCGCGCGAACTCACCCTGATACCTTGCGGCTTGGAATGCAATGCTTAAAGTGAGGTCACGATTTCACGGCTTGAACGACGGCTTGTTTAAAACTTTATACTTTTACATGTTTAATGTTCAATTTCGAAAACAATTAAATATGGTTTGGCCAAAACTAATATCAGGATATCGAAAAACGATACTTTTATGAACTAAAATATACTAGTACACAGACAGCAATATGGTAATAATAACTAAATATGAGAACATAGCCTTTAAGTACAAACGCTCTGGCGCTGACAATCCTCTGAATATAAAGGGGCACACACAAACTGTATTGATGTCGAGAATTAAGTGTGAAACTGCTCTATCTCTCAAACCTTATCATTAGAGATACAATTGTTTCATGCTGAATAGGCAGTTAACATCGTTGCTAAACGAACTGTAGCATCCCTTTTCACACCCAATACTTCCCAAAAAATGAAAGCGATGGAATAACATTTTAATGTTAATGTGAAATCTGTTTGTAGATTGCACGTTTTCTTCTGCGAAAAGTTTCAGGCCCACCGGCGGGA
>VMBQ01002095.1:6160-49150 GCA_007657795.1 Dreissena rostriformis | reverse complement strand
AACCAACAGTGAACACAAATCTTAAAATTTGATAAATGATGCAGGCGTTTTGTAAAGTTTTTTGTTTAATTTTGAACAATCTGGAATATTGTGGTACGAAAATCCGACAGTGTTAGATTTAGGGGTTTTAGGCCTAATCTGTATATAGTGATATGTAACCTCGGCAAAGTGAGAGCAGACGAGGTGTAAACAAGTTGAAACTAAGCTAAAATACAAAACAGTTAAATCGCAATATCGATACATTTTGTAAATAAACTTGTTTCTGATGGATTACAACCACAACTTACCAAATTATTGCTAATGATCACATGTAAAACTGCTTTCTGAGAGCGAATGTAAATTGTGTCACGAACTCTGACATATAAACAGCACGTACTGTAGGGTGGCGCATTTGAAATACCGCGACAATACCGATGCCGACTATAATGTTTTAAAAATCATTATTTTTAAACAAGCGTTTATTGATTTATGAGGATAATAATAACAATCAGAAATCAAATAGATCGAAGCAAATAAATTCGAAAGAAATCTGGATTTATGCAATACATTTTAGACGGGTTATATTAACGAAAATTATGTTGCCGAAAGTTATCGCGTTTTGTAGTAAGCCAGTCTGTGGAATATGACTTGTTCCCCTAGGCCGGGAATAAGGAAACCGGAAGCATAACAAAACAGCGTATTTTTACGGTGAAAAACATGTAATGCAAAAATACAGAGTACAATTCGCTACACAATACTGACTTCCATAACGTAAAATGTCTTGGGGTATGCATATTTGTGTGATATAGCGTTCGTCGAAGTGTCTATGTTGCTCCAGCGGTCTGTGATTTTGCATCGCGAAAATAGATGACGTCACGCAGGCAGGAAATTTTTGACTTCAATAGACTATCAGATACTAAGTAAATTTGTATTTCAGAAAAGTGATACAAATTGACGGTCAACGTCCTTCGGGCTTTTGCCCGTATAATATTCTATGATAGGGGCTATTTAAGGGGGTAGGTCAGGTAACCTGAAACCAACCTTAATCCAGCAATATGAATTACGCGTGGTCATCACCTCCAGACATTCTATCTCGACCAAATAGTTTGTTAAAGAGGTCATCGCACAGGATTACCGGGTATATTTTATATTATGTACATTGTATAGTGTACTATAATTACTTTGTACATAACTATTTGTATCGTTATATGGAAAATCATGGTGACCATGCATGATTCGCTTGTTTACGTGTGATTTCACGTAGACAATACATACAAGTGAAAACAAAATGGAAGTATAACGTTTGTTTTATTTAGTGTCTAATTTCCATTTAATTTAAACAATTACAAATCATCGAGTCGCCATTGGCTTCTTTTTGACTGGATACCATCAAACTTCAGTAGCATGCAATTGTTATACTTAGAAAAAACGTCAGTCGAGCGCCAACAGTACACGGACTTAACCCTGAGTTTGAGGAGGAATATGGGCATGTTGTTGTAGCTGATATTTGAGATTGTTCGCGAGCTGACCGACAATCTCAATACTCCGCTTAGTGGAAACTCAGATCTCATATTCTGAGTTTCGCTCAAAAATTGAGAATGTTCATGATACGTGGCCGTCTCAAACTCGCCGTTTGACCCGTCTACGTGGAAGAGTGTCGATTCAATTGATCGACTAGATAACGTGAACATTTCTTCAATATCGCACATCATTACTGACATGCTCAGTACATTTATTGCAGTATTGCTTCATTAAGTATGTATTATGAATACACACGATGAGCTCATAACATCTCTCTCAGTTGAATGAACAAAACCGTGTATAAAGAATTTATTAAAATAATCGTAAAAATTATCAACTGTAATACATTAAGTCGAAATTGACTACGGTGTATACAAAATGTCAAAACTGTACATCAGCGTTATTGTCTGGCAGATAAAAACGCGTCATGCGAGCAATAAGACCTGACTTGAGTAGTACAAACATAGAGATAAACAACTGGAGCCCAAAGTATTTTTCTTTCAAAACGTCATAGTCGTCTTTAGCTACATTTGTAGGCCTGTATACTATTAACACGTGTTAGATTTTTACGCGGATAGTAGAACAATTAAAGACATGTGCACTTAAGTGATATTAATTTGGCGATAAATATCACACCGTTATGAAAAGACAACAACATACCACTTATAAATATAACAATAAATACAATTATATTTTGCTTTTTAAAATATTGAATTAGTATTTAGATGATTGATAAAACAAAACAAACTGAAAGTGCATGTACATGAAAGTTGTTTATAACGTATATAGTGGCGCAAATAAAATCGACCAAATGGAGGAAATTATAAATATATACATATATATAACTTTTTGAAACGGCTTAGAATAATTCATTGTTTCAACAGGACTACATTAACATGATGTACATAATATAATATAAGAAATACTTGAAATACTAAATTCACATGTAACATTTACACTTATTTATTGAACATTATATAATTGTTTTGTAACATTCAAATATCCGTGAAAACATAACTTCACAAATATAGTCCTATTAGTGACAAAAGATTGATTTTAATTCGAATCTGCAAACTATGCAGTATTTTGATCGGATTAAAATAATGAAAACTTTTATTGTGTCTCATATAAAAGTGGTTAATTAAAATACATTAAACATACCGAACTGAAAAGCAAGTTAAAAGTGCGTTTTATGACGCAAAGAAAACAACCGTGAAAATTGTCTTCTGCGTAATAATTGTTATATCATGCTGGGTTTTTTTCCCTGAAGATTCAGTTTCGTATCAATTACTTGTACGTGGAAACTCAAAACTTAATATACAAGTATCAAATAAGCTTCGTGTTATCATATTATGGTTAATGGATGGTTCAAGACGATGAATGAGCATTAAAAACAAATACTTGAAGGGATTATACATATTAGAAGGGCTAACATTAATTTAGCATTAAAACAAACTCGAACAGCCTTTTACCACTTTGATCATAAGCGTCCCTCTTATGCAGAACAAATATTCAACAACGACCAGCTATTAACATTAGGCATATCATTATAAATTAAAGTGAAAATAACAAGTCATCTTATTGGTATGAGGTTTGTCACATTGTAAAACCCTTGTCAACATTCAAATGTAAATACGTAGCTTAACTAGTCACATTTTATCGCAAGTACATCTAGTACACCACAACTAGCTGCTCGATTTCAGCATGTATGCATTCATTTATGGCAAATTATCAAATGTACGAGTACAAAGAACACCTATCGGTCGATAATCACAGCCATGAACTTGGTTTTCACCTCATGTAAGGCGATGTTTATATTGACAGTTTCAGTTTCAGTTTATTAGCAATCGGCAAAATATTTGCCTTTGGCCATTTACAAATACATAAAACTTATGGAAAAGACAATCATATACATATATACAAATACAATTTCTATTTTAACTAATTTCATATACATATAACAAAGAACATAACAGAATATTACATAACGATCAGAGAATAGTTAGGTTTTCAAGAGCATTTTGTCTTAAACAGAGAGATTCTTTAATATATTTTGCAAGATTATACATACATTTTTTACTTTTTGTTGACATTAATAAAATGAATTTTTGAACAGTAGGCCATGAACAATTTCCAATATATTTTGATCTTATACATCTAGACTTTGAGCAACATAAAATGAAATGATATTTTGATTCTACAGCATTCTATTGACAAGAGGACTATTTGCATTTAGATCGTGCATACAGAGTACCCGATAATTTATATCTATGTTATTTTTTAGTTTAAACGCGTGCACTTTCTAAAATACAGAGATTTAAAAGAAGATGCATCATGTAGTTAACTAGTTTTACCACAACTTATGGTGGTTGAATGCGTAATTTGATCCTCGACGCGCTTTTAATATTTCTTAATGACAAACTTCGTTAATCGAATAGAAAATACTTTAGATAAATGATATTTCAAACGCGTTTGCAGTACAACAGGTGATTCATGCTGCATCCAATCGGAAAGCGAATGGTCTATGGTATTATGCTTGTCACCCTATCATAGCTTTCGCAGGTTCGAGTCCCAATGTTTAAGCTTTTTTCACCAAGGAATTTATTTTCAATTGTTATTTTTGTTTTCTTGAACATTTTACCGTTTATCTGTGAATATATCATCAATTTATATTTTTTCTATGTTTACGTTAACCATTTTCATAAATATACAACCAAAACAATCGGTGAATGAAAATAGATAAAATAACTATTTTTATTCTTTTCCGTTCTGTTAGGTAAAATGTAGAATAGTTATTCGTCAAGTAGTGGTAGTAAATATATTAAAAATAATACAGTATTAAGAAATAAACAAAATGTTTTAAATATAAGTAAAAAAAAAGGATGTACTAGAACGAGGGCCGTTCCTTTAAAAGCGAACTCGCTTACTCACCAAACCACTCGGCCACAGAAACAGACGAATCATCAAGCAGGTATTTTACAATATAATGTGTAAGTCACCGTGACAACGGTGTAATACGTTGACGTTTTCTAAAAATTCGAAAAATAAAACATAAACATTCACACGCCAGGTATGCGCTTCTTGGATAACGGATGAGACTTCGATCACAGAGAACAACAAAAGCCACGCGCGAGAGGTGAGTTCTTGAGCTATATATATATATATATATAGCACTTCGTATTGCGAAGAGAGAAATTCGCGGGAATACGATGGATTATATTTAAAAAAAAAACAACGATAAAATTCCATCGATAATTAGCATGAATTGGATGATCATTACATATTTCAACAAAATAAAAATACTTGGATAAATCAAGACTTTTACTATTCGTAATAAAAGATCAATATGTCCATTAACACTGAGAAACTTACCTCTCGCGCGTGGCTTTTGTTGTTCTCTCCATTACCAGCGTGATTCATCCCCCATTGACTTATGCATATTTTGACATTTGAGAAAAATTGGCAATATAAACAAGTATGCACATACACCATCTCGTTGCTCGGGACAATTGTATTAGTTTCCCCCTTAAACCTCACTATAGGGGAGGTCACTTTGAGGAGTTTGACAAAAAGTATGACGTCACACGTTTGTCAGACCGATGCAGACACAGCGGACTGTGAATGGTCGGCTCGAACTCAATCTCATTTTCTTGGCTTTCCTCTGCCTCCTCTGGTATTCGAGCAGATTGCTCGGACTCACGCCCCCGGCGCTCAAGGCTGGACAGAAGGTACCAAACAGCCTGTCTCAGTAGTAGAAAAACGTCTGGTAGTTGTCAGCGGCTTCATGTGATGGATGTCGTGCTTATGACCGCCTCTGCAGGACCCGAACGTAAAGGGGTTGAGCGTGAACGGGATTTCTCGACGCGTTTAAGTTCTTGCCCCACATATCAACTATCATGAACGGCGTGCATAAAGTGAACTAGAATGACAACGTGAGAACGATATAGAACAACGATGTCTCCTCGTACTCTTCCCGTCCCAGACAAAGGTCCCAGATCGGTTGCATAAGCCTGAAGTCTTTACCGGAAGCAACCGAATCACCTACTGTTACATTTCCGGATTGCATTGATTCGTTCCCTTGTCTCTGTATAGCGAAGTCGGTAATAACAGATGGTAAGTTTTGAAAAACGTTCGACAAATAATCATTAACACTAGATACCATCTCCAAAATATTTGTTTCTGCAAACTACTTTCGCCAGTGACTTAAAGCCACACACCTTATTTTGCATAGTAAATTTAAGTATAAATAAGAAACATATTTTATCTATGCCAATTAGAATATATCTGGTGGTTACAAGGTAGAAATCCGTCTTTTTTGCGCTTTAAAACTTAAAAATAATCGCGTTTGTCGAAATGGACGTATACGTCTAGAAATCCTACTTTCGGTTTGAAAAGATGTGCCGTTTGAAAAATAATAAATTACTTGCTAACTAGGCTAAAGATTTAATTTTATCTATGCCAATTAGAATATATCTGGTGGTTATAAGGTAGAAATCCGTCTAATTTGCGCTTTAAAACTTAAAAATAATCACGTTTGTCGAAATGGGCGTATAATATAGAAATCCTACTTTCGGTTTTAAAAGCGGTAATTTCCGACCGAAAAATAATAAATTACTTGCTTACTAGGCTATAATTTAAAAGGAAATTTTGCACACTTTCAAATTGCATCTATATGTATTGATTAGCATGTACTTCATTTCAAGGTGTGTGGCTTTAACTGTTGAAAATGATATACACAGGCGTTCAGTTTACTAAATCTAATTACTAGCACCTCCAAACGTATATCGTCACTATAAAAACGACGAAATGCCGAGCTTAACCCTGGGTTGCCAAATGCAGGGTCATTATTGTTTTCAGGTAATGACGTTATCGCTTTAAAATTTGTTATTGGAAGCTTTATATTCATTTACGGCGTATCGACTTTGTCTAGTTGTTCACAGTAAAATCATATTAATTATTAGAATAAATGTTGGAAAGAAATAAAATAGAATTTTTAAGCAATTAGGTTTAAAACTCAAATCTAAAGTACAGTACAAAAGAATAAAGAAATATGTTATTGCAGCTTTCGTATATATACTTCCACTTCATTGTTCTTGAAGCTCGTGCTTACTGACTGGAGTTAGAAATTAAGGTTCTCGTCTCGCATTAGATTTGTTCTGCGTGAAGCCAGATAAATCAAAAAGGTTGACAATGTTGAGAACAAAGCGGCGCATTTGAAATTTATTACGTCCATAGTTCAGTTTAGTGTAATCTTGAACACACTCTTACGTACAGCGACATTGTGTGGCACGCATATAAACAATCCACAATATACATGTATGATATATGTTCGTACCGATATCGCGCCACTTTTGATAACGCTTCTATCAGTATTATAATCTGAAAAGAATGCCTTATAATCGATGGCGTAATGAGGTGACAAGCTCTTATCATGAATATATGACTTGTGAAAACGATAACAGGCGACCCCAACTGATCTAGGTGAAGACATCACCGGGTTATGACATAGGCTAAAACATCACCGAGTTAAAGTTTAGAGGCGTAGGTGTATGCGAGGGATATCCATCCTCAGCCCAATAGAGGACATCTGTACGGTGTGCCTTTAGGGTCACTCATTACTTTGCAATATCGATCTCTGGATTACAAAGGCGAGAAAACGATACGAAGGATCGAAATCACGAGATCAAGATGCGAGATCGCGATCGCGATAGTAATATCGCATCGTGTTTTCGCGTTCTCATCCTCGCTTTTTCGAAAATGCGAGAAAACGACGAGAGATCACGAGGTTAAATATCGCGATCTCGCATCATATTAGCGCAAACTTGCACCGTGATCTCGAGATCTCGCATCGTATTCTCGCACCTTCGCAACGTTACCTCGCACAGGGCCGGATTAAGCTGTTTTGAGGCCCAAGGCTGCACATGTTTCGAGGGCCCCCTCTTCTCTCTGGTCCCCTTCTCTTTATTGAAAATCATACTTGATACTACAAATACAAAGATCAGAAAACGTGCATTTGTACACAGTTGACAGTAACATTATATATATGCTCGCACCGTGTTTAAGTTTTCACGCTATCGAACTATGAATTACATGGATCTCGCATTGTATTCTCGTAATTTCAAGTTTTATATCGAATCTATCCTCACACACAATATCAAACTGGTATATGTTTTGAAAAAAAATAATTCTTTAAACGAGTATACATTTAACTTTAATATTTCATTATGTATGAAGTTTTGTGTGAACATTATCTATTTTACGTGATTTGTAGGTAAACAAGATTCGATATAGTTACCTCTTTCAGACGATGATCCAGGCGTATAATGATCACTTGCACTTTCATAGCCGCTAGTCTCGTTTACAATGCTTTGTCTTGACCTTTGTTCGCGTTGTCTTTCATAGAATTTACGTAGGTTCCGTCTATTTCGTTCATTACGCCTCTTTTTGTCATTTTCAGACAGCTCTGCTGTTGGCACATAACTTCTATTCTTTCTGTCCCTTTCTCTCCGTAAATACTCATCCTTGTTCTTTTGTTTTTGCCTCTCCCTATAGGCACGTTGAATTTCTGCCCTACTTTTGGCCATCTATGTACCTAGAAATGGAATAAATCGAATTAAATTTCCGTTACTTGTTTTTAAATTTCCGTTACCTAGTTATTTCCATTTGTATTTTTAACTCTGGTCACTATTTATTTACTGAAACTGTTTAAATAAGCTTTAAAATACAAAAGGAATGTACGTAACAAAAGATATATCCATTTGTTAAAATATATTCATGACATTTTGGAATTGTTTTCACATTCACAAGCAAAACACGATATATACATATCATATTTATATTATGTATTTATGCATTTCAATATTAGTGTTTTTATGTCTATGTTCCATCCAAGGAAAATACATGTAGTTAAAAGTTATTTTCACAAAGAAAGATAAGCCCTCTTTTGTGAAAATACCTTAAAAACGTGTACACTTTTCTTTTTAAATTTCCAATCATATAAACAATATAAGGCAATATATAATGGTTTAGTTATGTTTATCTACTTTCATATTTATCATGTAATAGTATATATTGCGCGTATTCCTTTATCAAGTGTTTAAAATGATGTTTACTGAGTAACGGAAATTTTATAACTTTGCTTTTAAAAAATCACCGTCTTAGAAAATTTAGTTTTGGCTAACCTTACATTTTAAAAGAGTATTTGTTATATACAATAAGGCATGTTAATACTGTTTTCCCTTTTATTACTATGTTTTATTGTTCTCTAGTTCGTTTTTTACCACGTCTTATACTTGTCAGCATTTGGAGGCAACGGAAATTTTGTCAAAATTTGCAATCACGGCGACGTTAAGTTACGGCCAGATAATAAGTTCACAGACAGGTATTGACACGTTTTATAATGTACAGTTTATTTATTACACATCAGTTAACTTCGTGCTAAAAACTGTAGTGGTAATAATTATCTACTTGGCTCGCAAAAGGGTTGATTTTGATTGGCGACAGTAACGGAAATTTCAAAAAGTGATTGTATAGTAAATTTTCAACGCTATATTTTTTAGAACTTTTCCAAAAAAAATTCACAAGCCTTGAGGCGGACAAGGTACCGTCTTTTTGACCTATTACAGATTTTCTGATATTCATCTTAACTGCGATTATGACACTGTAAATATAATGGATTTACTANGTTAATTATGTCCTTGATTCAATGTCACTTTGATTATACCTGTTCTATATGGTATTATGGCATTTCTCAGAATCTGAAGAACAGACTCCAGGTTACACAGAACAAGATCATTAGGTTTATTTTCAGACTAGATCCAAGAAGTCACATCAATAAAGAATACTTTCTTCAGTTGGGTTGGTTACCTGTTGAAAAAAGAGTAGAACAAATAATTCTTAACCATGTTTTTAAAATACACTCAGGTTCTGCCCCTTTTTACTTGAATGAGAATTTTATGCTAGCCAGTACTGTTCATAACCATAATACCAGATTTAGCAAAGGATCATGTTTCAGTATCCCTAAAGTAAAAGGGTTTGGCAAAAAGTCCTTCTCATATATGGGATGTTCATTATGGAACAGCTTACCAATTGTCATAAAAGATTCCCCCAACTTACAGACATTTAAGGTTGCAGTAAAAAAGCATATTTTAAATAGCTTATAGTTTCTTGATAAAGCCTGTAATCTCTCTGTGATGACTATTATTATTCAAATGATGTGTATTGTTATTCAAATGATGTGTATTGTTATTCATATGTTAATTTGCTAATTTTACCACCCATAAGAACATAGTAGTTGTGCCTTGCTAGGACATGTCATCATTCATCCAGGACCACAATGGAAATAAGGAAATTCACATTTCCTTTTTTGTGCTATCCTGGGTATATGAGTACTTGCCCTGGTACACTAAGATAGTAATTAATATGTGTTGCAACAATTTTATTTTTTTTTTCTAAATGATATAACAAGAAGCAATATTTATGTATTTTTTTACCAAAGATAGCTTTCTAATTGCTTTTAAGCTCCTGTCTTTTAGCTGATCTGTGATATTTGTATTTCGTGTTATGCAGTAATTTTTAATTATGTTGTGTACCATGCCATATGTATTTCATATACTGAAATAAATCTAATCTAATCTAACCAGGAAGAAAAATGGCAATGCCACAAAATAAAGTTTTTACATTTTACTTATTAATTTACTTAAATTTAAATAGATTTTCAACGTTTTACCTATTAATTTATTTTAATTTTAATAAACGCGCAATACTAAGAAAGGTCTGCATATAAGCTGTCTACATTCTTATTGGTTAACCTATATTTCATCTTGATTGCAAACCTAAACCAGACTTTTGTTATTTCAAAAGGGGGCATAATCATGCTGAAAAGCTGATCATTATCATACGTCTTAGTCAGTGAATGTTCATTAAGACCCTGAACACATATGTAAAGTTTTCTTTAAATATCTTTAGTAGATATAGTGATATGGAGTAGTCCCACACAAACGTTAACCTGTCGTGGAAAAAAACAAACCCCATATTTCTTTCAAAATGTTTTGCAACCAAAATTCTTTTCTGTGTGACCATCTAAACATTTAGGTCATATCACTGTGAAAGTTTGAGAGTGATCCACCCAGTTATTAAAGAGGAGATGAAAATGCGAGAATCAGGCAACTATATAATCTTTGTTGCAAAAAACAGACAAAGGGCCATAATTCTGCCAAAAAATGGTTGAAGCCCAAAATAATGTTTAAATGGTCGTGAACACATTAATGTCATTCAACTCTGAAAGTTTAAGCGTGATTCACCCAGTATTTAAAGCAGAGTTTATAACACAATCGTTTGTACATGCGGAGGTACACATGAATGGACAATTGCCATGCTTAATGCCTCCCTCTCTATGGGGGCATCAAAAAAATGAATCATCAATCAGAGTAAAACTGTCATTTCACATAAATCCAAAGAAGCATCAAAATATGTTAGCCATACATACGAGAAAAGAAAATTATTACAAAATCAAACTGGTATGGCCTTAAGAGTTCCTGATGTGCTAAATTTCAGTAACAAATGACTGTTTACCTCCATGCTTGACTTTGAGTCTCCCAAGACTGGCAGTATGAGCTGGAGCACATCCTCTCTATTGGAGCCGGCATAGGCCAGACCCAACCTGATTGAGAAGAATAATATGACAGACTGTCAACATAAATATATGTTCAAAATATGTATATGCAGTCCAACCTGAGTTAAGCAGTCACCCACATTAGCATGTCACCTGGCATAGGCAACCAGTCTAACCTCCCCCTGATAAAAATCACTCATTATTACACTTGAGTAACAGTAACTTTAAAAACTTCACTGGCTGCTGAACACAGGTTGGACTATACACAAGTTCATAAAATACACCTTAAACAGTTTATACACAATCAACATGTTTGTTTTTAGTGTCTAAGTGAAAAAAACTTTAAATGTTGTAATCATTTGTTATTTAAACAAAACATCTTCAAAAGACAGTTAAATAATCATGAAAACAGCACAATTTGTTCTGTTATCGACTGTATGATATTTATGTATTCTCAATAAAAAAAAAAAATGTTCAAACGTTATCTTGCTTATCTTTATCATTTTTAATTTGTTACAAATACAAAGTTAACTGATTCAGCAAAATATGCCCATTCACTTACCCAATGATTGCTCCAGTCCTCATGGTGTTACTGGTATGCATGACGTAATCTGATAACAGGGCCAGGGCAGGGTCACATTCGTTGCGGACTCCAGAGTTCACTATACCACAGGCCAGTAGAGCACCAGCCTGAACAGAAATATATACAATGTGTTCAACTGGTAATAAGTAGACAANCTCGTCCAAGATAATATTGAGACACATGTTCTGACCAAGTTTCATGAAGATTGGACAATAAATGTGACCTCTAGAGTGTTCACAAGGTAAATGTTGACGCCGCACGACGCACGACGGACAAAAGGCGATCACAATAGCTCACCATGAGCACGTTGTGCTCAGGTGAGCTAAAAACAGTTTGCTTGGTCTTTTTTAGCCATGCTTGCGGAGGTCAAAACTCTTACAAACACTGTTGAAAGCATAAAATTTTATTATAATAAATCAGGGTCAAACAATGAACTCAAACATTTGTGAATACCTTACTGTATAATTGATCACATTTCATCAATGTGTCTTTGAGACCAACATGGAAGTATGTATACCTTAATGTAGTCCTCCGAGGAGTAGAGGTACTTGTCAATCTGTGTGAGTCCCCCGTCTACATCCCACAGCAGTATGAGGCCCAGGGAGGCAGTGGCCGTCATCATACCTGCACACAATGGGGTATTTATAGCTGACATATGAGCCTCGCTCTATGAAAAGGGGGTTTTATTCATGTGCGTAAAGTGTTGTCCCAGATTAGCCTGTGCAGTCTGCACAGGCTAATTAGGGGCAACACTATCCGCATAAACAGGATTTTTGCTGAGAAGAGACTTTCTTTACGCACATGCATTAAACCCCCTTTTCCGAAGAGCGCGGCTCATATATGTTTATGTACTCTGAAATGGTGTTTTATTAAACCCAGCACATGGCCATTATTAAAAAGCTACCCTATGTTGGTACAAACAGTTGTCAGCTAATGGTTATTCAAAATATTGTAAGTTTTTTTAATGAAGCTTTTTTTTCTGGAAAGTATTGCAATATGACTTTATGGAAAATATAATTAAATGACCCTAAACAGCAGCTATTTCATCATTTTACCCCAACCTATCAAGCTACACTTAAGTTGCAAATGTATTATGGATAAGATTATGGATTATCTGCCTTGCAAAGGTCCTGGGTTCGATCCCCACGAGGGAGCATTCTCAGGTTCTTTCCACAGACAACAAGTACTGGTTCTTCCAGGAAATATACTTGGGAATGTCTTTAAAAGCCTAAGGTTTTCAATGTAATCAAGCTTATAAATAGGTTTAAACTAAGCTCTACTCACCATGGTCCTTGTTTTTATAGAGCCATTTATTGCCATCCTCCATGAGAAGCTTATCCTGGCCAAAGCCTGCATTCACAAAGCCATTGACAAAGGAGGCCGCCAGGTTCTGTCTGGCAGAATCCACATTGGATGGTCCAATAGAGCCTCCTGCAATAGGCAGCAATCAGCATGCAATAAACACAACTTTAAGCAACCACATAAATTTAGAACTGAATCTGTTTGATTACAAAACAAATATTAAGCATTGCAGAACTCACCATTATAAAAACAGTATCAACAGTGTCGACCAAAGATTAAACCAAATAATGTATCACGTCCAAATCATTTTAGAAATATACCCCCTGCCATAAAAAATGGGCCCGATGGGATCTGACAATATATGGGTAAATATTTGGGGAAAAGTGAATGAGTTATGAGAAGTATGTCAGAATGATAAGATTAAAACATAGTGTAGTTTCAATTGTGTGTCAATCTTACTGACATAGGGCTACGCCCAAAATATTTAAGAAATGTGCTTAAATGCTAACTATTTCAACACAAAACCACTTACTAGTAGGTTCAAGATGTGACTTGTAAATATCCTCCGGAACCTTGGGCTCCATGATGTCCAACTGAAATAAACATGTTTCATTGACTTGTCAAACAATGTACTTATATGTGTGGCGTTCTGAGAAAACTGGGCATAATGACTGTGCGTAAAGTGTTGTCCCAGATTAGCCTGTGCAGTCCGCATAGGCTTATCAGGGACGACACTTTAGGCACATGCATTATGCCCAGCTTTCTCAGAACACGACACATATTACTTACAATGCAAAGTTTAATTCATGCCCTTGCAATAGACAAAAGCCAAATGCTGATATATTTATCTTAACATATCTTAGGATATCTTTATTTTCAACATTGAGGATCATTTTGCTTTTCAGGGATAAATTCAACATGACCAGATTCTAACAAAACTGAAACACTCATTAATCGATTTCAAAACTTTTTTTTAATGCTGACCTACAAATATAATTGTTAAGTTATTCACAAGGAAACGTACCTCTCTGGCCAGGGCCAGGAAGTTGTTATTGAGATGCGTGTTTGACATTATCTCTGTGAGTTCATCATTCTCCTCCATGTCGTCTCGCAGCTCCAGGTAGATCTGCTGGCGGCCCAGCATGAAGGCAAGCTGCTTCTCAGTCAACCTAGAAACATGGAGTTTGCATATTGACACGGTGTTATTAAATAGACTGAGAACTCTAATTTCAATAGCTTCTCAGTCAACGAAGACACAATCATATTGACAGGGTGTTATTAAATAGACTGAGAACTCTAATTTCAATAGCTTCTCAGTCAACGAAGACACATATTGACAGGGTGTTATTAAAAAGACTGAGAACTCTAATTTCAATAGCTTCTCAGTCAACGAAGACACATATTGACACGGTGTTATTAAATAGACTGAGAACTCTAATTTCAATAGCTTCTCAGTCAACAAAGACACATATTGACACCGTGTTATTAAATAGACCGAGCACTCTAATTTCAATAGCTTCTCAGTCAACAAAGACACATATCGACACGGTGTTATTAAATAGACTGAGCACTCTAATTTAAATAGCTTCTCAGTCAACGAAGACACATATTGACAGGGTGTTATTAAATAGACTGAGCACTCTAATTTCAATAGCTTCTCAGTCAACGAAGACACATATTGACAGGGTGCTATTAAATAGACTGAGCACTCTAATTTCAATAGCTTCTCAGTCAACAAAGACACATATTGACAGGGTGTTATTAAATAGACTGAGCACTCTAATATCAATAGCTTCTCAGTCAACGTAGACACATATTGGCAGGGTGTAAACAACACAATATGGGCATTAGATTTAGAAAATACTGAGAAGGGACAAGTTAACTAACTTTTTTTATTAAATAGACCGTGCACTCTAATTTCATTTCCTATTGGGACAATTTGTACTTGTATAACAATTTAGGTACTTGCCAGATATATATATTTTATCGTCAGATGAAAAAAATCAAATGGAAATCTACTACCAAATAACGCTGTTATAACAAGAGNCACAAAGAAAATATATAAATATAACCTTATTTGCTGCAATAACCCCACACTTTTGACGAAGTCTGCGTTGTCTGCAAAAAAACTTTGAAGTTTTCTTTCTATATCTTGGAGAGCTGTTTCAAACGTACGTAATAATTCACTAACTTCATCCGCCGCCATCTTGATAGAAATGCGCCAGGAACAAAACAATATCACATGACGAAACGACGGGCGTTAATTGGTTAAATAATTAATGTGCAGAGACAACCAAACACCTACAAGTCTTAAACTATTTTTCAAAGTCTTAAACTGCGGTTCAAAGTCTTAAACTGGGGTTAAGACGCGCGGAATGCACATTAATTATTTAACAGTGAACTATATAGTTAAGAGACTTTGAACCCGAGTTCAAAGTGCCGTTTGCACATTAAATCCTTAAACCCGAGTTCAAGAGTTTGAACCGCAGTTCAAAGTGTGTCTAAAAATAGATACAAATCTCTTATCTACATAATTCAGAGACAACCAATCAGCGGAGCTTAAACCACAATTAGCTATATATAGAAGGTAAATGCCGCGATTTCATTGGTCCTCTCTTAACTATAGAGTTAAGAGACTTTGAACTGCAGTTCAAAGTCTTGAACCCGGGTTTAAGGAATTTATGTGCAAACGGCACTTTGAACACGGGTTCAAAGTCTCTTAACTATATAGTTAACTGTTAAACCGTGGTTTAAAGACTTAATGTGCATTTCGCTTGCCATACTTTACGAGGATTACTAGACTTTTACTCCAAGGGTCAGTGGTTCGAGTCTCCGTGTAGATTACTTTTTTTTTTTCTTCAATTTCTTTCTTGTTTCTTTTTTACTGGAGCTATTTAGTTCCGATGTTTACATTTATCAATTTAAATCACTGAATGACAATCTTCAAAACATGCCAAAATCTATGAACAAGTCCCTTTAATTTGTGTTAAAACGTATGCACTTTATACAGCCATTTAATAGAAGATGTACCTAATAACGCATTCCACAACCATGAGTTGATAGAAAATGCACTTATTGTTTTACCACAACTCACGGTTGTGGAATGCGTTATTTGATCCTCGACAAGCCTTGCACATTTCTTTATGACGCGCTTTATTTATCGGATAGAAAATACATTAGATATTTAAACGGCCTTTTCAGTACACGGTTTTATTACAGTGAATCCAATCGGAAAGCGAACGGTTTATGATATTGTGCTCATCACCCTATCATAGATTTCGCAGGTTCGAGTCCCAAAGTTTAAACTTTGGACAGAGGATTTTTTTTGCAAATTGTTTTATTTTTCATTAATATTTTATATTTTATCTGTAAATATATGATCAATGTATTTTTGCACTTTTAACAATTATACAAAATACATATAAAATATACAACAAAAATTTGGTCAATGTAAATGGACAAAATAACTATTTTCATTCACGTCTGTCGTATCCGTTGTTGTATAGCTTCTTTTCCTTTTTAAAGATTATAATATAGAATATCTGCTCATCAAGTATCAGTATACAATTCAATTAAACATATATTAATTATTAAATAATATAAAAAAATGCTTAACATACAAATTAAAAACAATACGCATTATATTCTCGTAATTTCAAGTTTTATATCGAATCTATCCTCACACACAATATCAAAATGGTATATGTTTTGAAAAAAAATCTTAAAACGAGTATACATTTAACTTTAATATTTCATTATGTTTGAAGTTTAGTGTGAACATTATCTATTTTACTTAATTTGTAGGTAAACAGGATTCGATATAGTTACCGATTAGACGCAAGCTTAATTCTTGAGTGTCCATGTAAATCCTTAAAATGTGTATTCCCTTATCTATTATACGTTTTAAGTATATTTATAATTAGTGATGAAATTGAAAGAGAATTTAACTGCCCATACATAAATAAATTGATTACGGCATTGTTTAAATAAAGATTAAAAAACTTAGCTTATATTTTAGTTACTCTGGAACCAAGAGAACATGAAACATAATGTAACGAGAAATTGAGGAAAGTAATAGCAAGACAGCTAAACATATATTGGCTTTCATGTGCATTACTTGAACCGAAACGTTTTATGAGTAACTGTTAAACGTTTAAGGAAGTTACCGGTAACTCACGAACAACTAACAGCTTATGCTCATGCTGAGTTATCGTCCGCCTAAAATACATTGTCTTTTATCAGTATTCATCAAGCAAATTAGTCTAAAACGAAACAAAATCAGGTCTTGAAACATCCAATGTCGTTTTAAAAGACGTTTCCTCTTTACTTCAAGTCGGCACTGAAGTGTTCGTTTGCAGTTAAGGTTAACTGCATCAGTTTACATTAATTTAAAAAGAAATGTTGTTATGTTATAACACAAGCGATTCTTTGTATATTAACACTCTTATTTAACTGCCGACCTGTTTTTTTACTATTTGAAAAAATAGTAAAATCATATTGAACATGATTTGGACTAGAACAACAATTATACAATGAGACAATGTATGTATCTTGTACCCCGGCCCTCTGAACATAATTCAATTTATATTAATAGAGCGCATAGTTTGAATGAAGTTAAAGGGACTTTTTCACAGTTTATCAAAAGAGAATTTTCAACTTTTTGTCACAGATTCGAGAAATAAATGAACAATGTACATCAGTTTGCGAAATAACACTAATGTCAAAGACTTATACTAAAAAAACACATTCGTTTACGAAAAATCATCGTTAGAAATTGATAAAATTATACAGCGTCTCAGACGCGAAACGATCTAAAAATATCAATTTATTGTGTTATCGTTATATTTTGTAACAACACGTGGATAGTTATACAAAGTATAAAATAATTGGCAACCCATGTGAAGACGGATGGTCAGGTCCGCACATAATGTAGTCGTAAAGACTCAACGACGACCAGAACATAAACTCTGAATTACACACATACACACGTGAAAACGGCTGGCTGAGTGGTTTCGGCGTTTGGCTTTTACTCCATGGATCAGTGGTTCGATCCCTGGTGTGGTTAACTTTGTTTTTCTCTTTTTTAACTCTTATTCTTGTTTTTATATTGTAGCTCTTTAGTTCCGATGTTTATATTTATCAATTTGAAGCATTTAATGACAAACTTCAAAATATGCCAAAATCTGTGAACAAGTCCCTTTATATGCCATTTACTTTTTGTCGTTTGTAAGAAAAGCACATAATAATCGTCACCGGGTATGGTTGAAAACGGTCGGTGCGGACGAAAGACGGACGACCGTTTACACATTCATGCTCCTTTTTGTACGGCCCCTAAACGTTAAGCTGACCTGAACACATAGTGCTCATGGGGAGCTAGTATGATATCGTGGTGCCCTTCGCCCGTCGTCCTTCATCTCGTGCGTGAGTGCTTGCGTGCATGACTTGACTTTTTCTTCTTACGCCTCATTCTCATGAACTCTTTGAACGATTTTAACGAAAAAGTTAGTGGTGTCTACTAACCGGACATAACCTAACTCTTTGTACGGACCTTTTACGTTTAAGGTCACCTTAAAACACACAGCGTTCATGAGGAGCTTTGAGAAGATCGTGATTCCCGTCGTCCGTCTTTTCAAGTGTGAGTGCTTCGTGCGTGATTTGAAAATTTCTTATATTAATGACTTATCCTCATTAAATCTTTGAAAGATTTTAAAGAAACCTAACAGCTTGATCATCTTTCAAAGTTGTTCAAGTCGTTGCGGTGCGTTTTGTATGAATGCAATATTAAAATATATTTTATAGAATGAAAACTCAACCAGTCCTCTTTTCTGAAACCACAAGAGTCATGAGTTTAATATTTGTCGGTGTGTGTGTGCGTGCGTGCGTGCGTGCGTGCGCACGCGCACGCGCACGCGTGCGTGCGTGTGCGTGCGTGCGTGCGTGCGCGTGCGTGCGTGCGCGTGTGTGTGTGTGTGTGTGTGTGTGTANTGATGTGTGTGTGTGTGTGTGTGTGTGACACAGTCTTGTGGTCCTGTACTAAGTTTTTATGGAATCTTGCGTCTAGGTTTGAAAATTGCCACGGCCAATGTATCACATGACTTATATAGACTCGTATAGCAAACTAACTCTAAAAGGACAACATGTTAAATATTTGTCATACTATGTCATATGGTGGTCCTCTACCAAGTTTGTAAACATCCTGCCCCTGGGGTCAAAATTGGCCCCGCGCTGGGTTTCCATAATATGTATTTACTGAAAACTTATTATTTTTTTAAATCAGAAATCGCATTGTCCAAAGGTTTAGTATCTGGCATGTAGCATCGCATCCTATACCAAGTTTTTTTCAAATAATGTCCAGTGAATCTTAATTTGCCCCCGTCCTGGAGGTTACTTTTTTCCTTTTGTGTATAGAGTGAAAAGATTGTATGGTGATTCTCTTCCAAGTTTGTTTAAATCATGCCTCTGGGGTCTACATTAGCCCCGCCCTGGCAATTATTAAACATAAAACATCACCTCATGAGGCAATTTAGTTTTTTTCTGATATGGCTATATTGCAACCATGTGAATACTATAGAAGTATTTTTTTCCAATCATTATGGAACTTGCTAACAACATTTGTTCTTATTATATAGCGGATGATTTCTAGAATGGTACCGGACACATAACAAAGAGGCTTCGTACATTTGTCGAATAGCAGAATTCCAATTTTCCGTTTCTGAAACTTCTCCGAACAAAGGTCATATAGGACGAGGTTGGTGAAATAGTTGACCTGTGGTAAGGTCTGAGCGATCCTCCAGCGGGCCGGGTTATGGATGACAGTGATCGGGCGGATGAACAACGCTAAAAGCATAGAAGAGATCCGCACTGTGTCGGTATTGGTATTGGTATTTTCTGAGCCGCTGTGTCAGCCACTGTTCGCCATTTTGCGGTGTTTCTGATTCTGTCGACGAAGAGTTACTAAGATGACCGGCGTGAGGGTGTATACCCTTAAAACTTTTTGTGCGTGGTAATAACGTGAAATTCTATCATTTAATGACTACTTTAGTTATAAATCGTGAAATATCTCGTCTGCGATATAGCATTTTTTGCATGAAAAAAATGACTGAATTTTCATTTCGTTTACAACTGTATAGAAAAACTAGTTTCTCTGCCTCCGAGTCAGGCTATGGCACACATGTGTCCCCTTAAAGACATCAACATGGCATCAGCCACAACTGCATGATGATCTGGTCCATTAATTGACATGTTCATAGGAATGGCTGGTGCCTCGGAGCCATTCAAAAGGAATCAATAACAAATAAATTTATGTTTACTAATAGATAACCATGTTATATGCCCTTTTTAACCATTACATCATGTATTAAAATACGATGTTTACTATTAAGTTATCAATGTTACACGATTGAATAATTATATATAATATCGCGTGTGTCTTTTTTGCACATTTTAGCTAACCTGTACATAACGTGAACAGCAGTGCAAATGGTAAGCTTTTGCAACATCCTTTTGTCCGTCATGCATCATGCGTCGTGCATCAAACTTTTATTTCAATTACATCTCCTTAACTCGACGGCAGAATTTCACAAAACTTCACAGGAATTATCCGCGCGCGACCTTATTAAAATAGTTTTCAGCGTTCCGATCTTTGATATTAAGGTAACCAGATCTTAAACGCGAATTGAAACATTATAACTTAAAAAACTCTGAATGGTCGGGTCTAATAATTGGTGTGAAACATCGTTAAGAAGTTCATTTCTAAGTTTGTTCATATCATGTCCCTTGCGTCAAAACTGTCCAGGTCCCGTATTCACCAACCAATTCTTAGACTTAAGAATAAAGAATAGATTTAGAACCAAGAAAAATACGTCCAGCGTTTTTATATCAACAGGCTTCCACTGGTGATTATTTCATTCATAAAATGTTCTACAAGAAGAAAGCTGTAGATAGGGGTTCATACCAAGTTTGAGTCAAAATTATAACAATTAATGAATATTCCAAATTAAAGAATTTTCTTTATTCTTAGACTTAAATCTAAGAATTGTTTGGTGAATACGGGCCCCAGCCTTAGAAGGCACATGATTGGTATAGACTTGCACAGTAAATAACTTAAAAAATCGTCTCTGAAACCGCAAGGATCAAGATTTTAATTTTGTGTGAGTAACATTATATGGTGGGCCTCTACGTAAGTTGTTCAAATCATAAATCAGGGCTCAAAACTGGCCACGCCCCAGGGGTAACAAGATTTGTATAGCCTTATAAATTAAAAAAAGTTCTCCTTCTTTGTAATTCAGGGGTTAAATATTTAGATGTGCGTCATTATACAATGGTTTTCTGCTTAGTTTGTTCAAATCATACCCCTGGTTTCAAATTGGACGTGCCTCAAGCGTCCTATGATTTGTATAGACTGATATCCTAAATAACTTCTTCTTCTTCTTTGTATCCGCAATGATTTAATATCGTGCAGTGGTCATCTAAAAAGATTAAAAGATTGTTCAAACCATGACACTGGGGTCAAATCTGGCCATGCTCCAGGATCAAATAATTTATAAAGACATAAATAGTTAACTTTTAAAAATACTTTTAAAAAACAAAAACAAAAAGAGGTGTAATATTTGACATGTAACATCATATAATACTCATCTGCTATGGGTTTTTTTTTAAATCATGACCATAGGGTCAAAATTTGTCTTGCCTGTATGGGTGGGGATGAAATGTTTTAAAATAAATGTGTAATTGGTATGTTATATCAGATTGTGGTCCTCAACAAAGATTGTTGAAATCATACCCCTGGGTTCAAAACTGGACAGGTCCCATTTTACAGGTGAACGTTCTAGGGCCATCTTGGCTCTCTCAGTTTGTTTTGTTTTGTGTTAGTGTGCATGTTGAATAGAAGACAAACTGCAAAAGGTGTATTTATTGCCTATAATCGCCGATTTAAAAAAAGTATACCTTTTCAACAGTTAATACATTTTTATTGGTTTTAACAAAACTGAACACAACATTCAATATATAGGTATCAACGAGTGAAGGCGGCACTTTATGCTGATGATCTTGTGTTATGGTGTAAAGAAGAGCATGCCACCACAGCCACATACAGAATTCAAGAAGCAATAGACACGCTTACCGCATGGGCTGAAGACTAGTGTGTAATGATCAACAAAGAGAAATCATCCACCACACTATTCACATTGTCATCAACACAGAACGCAGGGACGGTGAGGATGGGAGACACTCCTACGACTGAAGCAGACGAGACTACGTCCCTGGGAGTCACCTTTGACAAGAAGCAAACGTCGAAGCCACACCTCATGAATGCAGAAGGAACGGCCCAATGAAAACTTGCAATGATGCGAAAGCTTGTGGGAACAAATTAACACATACTCAAGAAAGTCTGTCAAGGCACAGTGAGACCCCAACTAGAGTACAGTTCTACCACATGGTCTTCCACAGCCTAATCCAATCGCCAGGCTTTGGATAAAATCCAGAAACAAGCTCTGCGCATTATGACAGGAGCAACCAAGTCCACACCAATTACCTTTATGGAAAAGATAACATGAATACAACCACTTCAAGAAAGAAGAGATGTCACAATCCTGCTTCAGACAGAGAAGTATAAATGTCTCACGGATCACCCCATGTCAGCCAGAGTTAAAGGGTACATCAAAAATCGGATCAAGCGTAGCAGCTTTGTACACGAAGCTAATAATCTTGACAAGGCCTATGCAACAGATCTGACCATCCCCACCACTCCGCTTGGTAAAGAAGACATCGTAGATCCATTACAAAATTACCTGTCAAATGTTGCAATAAGATCCAGTGTTATTCACCTACAACCTGGTAAACAAGAGGATGAGCATATCAGAAAGAGCTACACACTTGCCATGATCGATGACGAATACCCATGGACTCATGTCTACACAGACGGTTCTGCCACTAGAGCAGTCATAAATGGAAGTGCTGGCATCGTCATTCTGTACCCGTCTGGAAAACGAGAAACACATCATGCAGCAACCGGCACACACTGTAGCAATTACAGAGCAAAGACTGTAGCTCTCATGAAGGCAGTGTCAATGATTGAAGACTCGACTGAAGCTGTAAACTCGGTAGTCTTCTTACAGATGCCATGTCTGTATAAGAAGCCCTGACCAACAACAAGGTTCCTCAGCTTGCAAATGCCTTACAATGAATCAGCATCCAGTGGATCCCAGCACACTGTGGAGTTACCGGAAACGAAGATTCTGACCAATTGGCAAAATTATGTGCTCAGTTTGAACAGCCACCTGTGCAAGTAAGCTACAGCGGGAGAAAGTTACCATCATTAAATCACTTACCCGGCCAAGACAAGAGGCAGATGCATATCATCTCCTAATCAGGGCAGAGCAAGTGATTATAGTCAGACTCCGATCAGGGCGCAACAGACTCAATGCACACATGCATAAGAAATATGGACTGGCCCCGTCACCGACCTGTCCGTGTGGCACAGAAGACCAAACAGCTGAACACATCCTCCAAAGATGAAAACGTCACGACCAGGGCGAGCTACGAAGTGGCCCCATGACACAACCCTCCACCAAAATCTCTATGGAGACGTGGATGACCTGAGACGGACCACATCTTTTATCGAAGCAACTGGTGTGATCGTGTAGAGCGAACGCCAAGAAGAAGAAGATCAACGAACCCAAATATAATCATCATATAGTTATCGTCCGTTACGCGATCTGCATTAATGACATCAGTGGCGTTATTTAAATGACACTTTTGTGAAGAATTATCAGATTTGATGTTCTTAAATGGCGCCTTTTAATACGTTTTAAAAAGAAAGAAACACAAAACAATGTAATGCACAAAATAAATAAAACATATTGTCATGAATATAGTTTGGAAATGACGCCTAATGTTTAAAAAAAAATAAATAACAGAAGGCGTATTTGTTTACAGACGGTAATCTTCAAGCAAATTATCAACCTCCCTCAGTGGCATATGGCAGCAGGACTCCTGGTCTTGAGACGAAGAAGCCGAGCTTGTCAATTGTTGTCCTCGACCATTTAGAGGTAGCGCCCGATAACGTAGGTCCCTTTGGCACGGGCTCAATATTTGTTAACGCTCCCCGCCGCATCCGTGATAGTGCTAGTGTAGCCTAACGTCGGCTACCGTAAACAACTCCGGGTAAGTCTCCGTTAGGTTATACAATGTGCTTTAAAAAAAGCTGCTTGATGGATGATTGCTTGATGAATGGCGTATCAAGCACACATCATCTCCAGAGAGGAAGGCGTGACATGCAGTGGCCTTTTCGGAGCAGGTGTGGCCTGTGCATCGGTAGGGGCTGTCTGGTGGAATAATGCTATTACCAGTGAAGAAATTATGTCCTTAATGTGGTGATCTGCTGCGTCAGCGACACGTAGCTCTTAGTCAAGAAGTCGACCATCCGGATTCCAGCACCATGGTCTTCTGCGACTCCAAATTCTGGTTCAGTTTTGACATTTTTGGCCCCTGTCTATGGTCGGTTGCGATTCCATACATGTAGATACCGTCCGAGATGGCGTTTATGTCAGCGTTGGTGTCATTGTTGTCGCAGACATTGACTCTGATACGAATGGCTACGTTGTATTAACTTGAAGTGGCTCTGCCAAAAAAGACAGCCACGACGTCTGAGGCTCTCCAAAAGGAACGGGAAAGAACGTGCTTCCCGTTTTAGCTCGTTGTGACGCCGCTCACACTGGAATATGATCGAACGATACTTCCGTTACAGCTGGCTGTGACATCGCCTTAACAAGAAGTGTAAACGTCCCGCCTGTTACACCAATTTAATTTCGCGAACCTGTTCAGGGATACTGTCAGAACCAAAACCACGTGGATCCGACATGTTCCATACATTATACGCCTTAAGAGTAACGTGAACATTTAAAGATAAAATAATAAACACAATACGTTAATGCGAAATAAATATATTTCTATTCATGTTGCCCAGTAGTGCTGCAATTCGGGCTTTACCTGTTTTATAAAGACTCAAAGTTCACACATTTTTTTAACAAAAGAAGTAAGAATACTTGTTTCCCGAAATAGTAACAAGCATTGCAGGATAGCTGTTTAACAATACTTTCGTAGAGTTAATAAAATGTAGTGCTGACAGTTATGTGTGGTGCTTTCAAGAGTGTATACTATTCATGACAAAACATGTGTATTGTAATTATATATATCTGTATATAATATAAATTACAATGTCTAACTTACAAGTAAATCTGAAGATCCATTGTTTTACATTTACATATGATAGATCGATATTTGTATTGTCAATGTGATTCGAAACTTAACTGACAATTATTTGCCAATACTACCCGTCCTACATCACAATTTAATTATGACATAGTTCTTGATCAAATTTATGATTATTTTATGCCCCCGAAGGTGGGCATATAGACTATAGTGATCGCACTGTCCGTCTGTCTGTCTGTCCGTCTGTCATTCTAAAAATTCCGTCACACTTTGCGTTTAGGTTTAAAAAAATGTGGATTTTATTGATCATAGCAACTTGATATTTGGCATGCATGTGTATCTCATGGAGCTGCACATTTTGAGTGGTGAAAGGTCAAGGTCATCCTTCAAGGTCAAAGGTAAAAAAACACCAAAGCGGCGCAGTATGGGGCATTGTGTTTCTGACAAACACATCTCTTGATGTCAATGAAAACCGATGAACAAAAACATATGTTTTGAAAGTGCGTGTATGACAACAAATTAATATATTTAATGGTCAATGGAATTCAAAATATAAGTATATAACAAATGTCGGACTGAATATAGCGTCATAAAGCATTACAATATTTTGTATAACATGTTCTTCAAAAGCTTTTTTGCATCAACCGAAACTCAAATAACAAATACCTGTTACTTTGTGGTGTATATTTAATATTTGCAATATGTGTTCTAATGTTTTATAATAACAAGAAGAAGTAGGATACTTTTATATAAAAGTACATAAATATATAAATATTTTATCAAACATGCGTTCAACTTGCAACTATAAAAAAAATGCTTGTACTAAATATTACCCATTTGAAATAAACCCCCAGTTGTCCATTACAAGAAAAGAAACATGAATACAGCAAAAATTTAATTTGTATTAATTAACAGGCAAAAAGAAATACCTGCTGCATGCTATATTGTTCTTGCCACACACTAAAAAGACCTGTCATTTTTTTTTAATTGATTTTATCTATCAAAATAATGTATTTTTTGGTGAAATGAAAACAACATTCAATATCCCGAATAAGTTTTTTTATTTCCAGTTCGGGAAAAAAATCACCGCGTTGCATTATGTACAAAAACCTTTAACTGAAGACTACTATATATAAAGATGGCACACACAAAATCAGAATGGTAGAAATAAGGAACAATATGTCACGAATCTTCTGAGACAATGTTCCTTTGTAAAAAAAAAAAAAAATAAAAAAAAAAAACTTTTTAGCACTTACCAATTTAGGTGAACCGCTTAAAAAACAATGTCCCCCCACTGTTATAAATATGAATGTAATTAAGCCTTTTCATGCGTTTTTATCGTAAACACAGTTTTAACAATAGATAACGGTCTTGAAATGTCGTATGTAATGAAGAGGGTTTATGAAACGACTAAACACAATAGTTATAGCTTCGGTTGTGTCTGATGAATTCATAAAAAATAATTATCAAAGATAAAAAAGTGTATAAATAAAGTGCAATCTAAATACTACATACGCAGAACTGTATACAAAAAAGGTCATTTACCTAAGGCAAACATTAAATCATGATTTGTGATTGTATTTTATAATTGTGTTAATCACGAAATGTTTCAGTATTGTTAAGATATCTATCAACTGACCGAATGAATGATGATGACTTTTCGTGTATCGGATAATTCTTAAGTTTTGTCAAACATTCGCGATAATAAATGCACATAATTGCACATCGTTTGAACAACTGAACAAGTTTTATTCTGATAATATTGTTTTAAACTGAACATTTTAGCGAGACAAAATAATAAATCGACTAGAACATTATGTAAATTTAATGCACGTTTGTGACCACGGGATACCCGCAGGAGTAGTACGATATTCGAAATTTCGAAATAGTTTTTATTTCGTTCTGTTCAGAATAAGTCAATTTGTTAACTTTAAATGTACATGTATATTAAAGCGTTTTCAACGTGTAATTTGTAAAAACCACAAAGTAAGGACTATATTAATGACTGATTTTATTTGTCTTTTGTCTTATTTTGAATGGCAGAAATTCAACTTCGATAGACATCTGTGCCCTCTCCGTAAGAAAATGGAGGCAGTATTTTTCCTTTTTTTTTTAAATTTATTTCATGTTTTAGCCAATATATAGTCTCGCTTAGTTTAAATCATTGTCAAAGTAAAATGCATCAAACATACTTTACAACATGTAACACATTTCGTGTTGATGAGCAGTTCCCGTTGTTAAAATGAGCATCCATTGAAATTGATTGAATGGTGTACAAGAATTTATATTATCAAAATGATTTATTCAATCGCACAACACTTCAAAGCAATATCATATTGACGTCTATTTGGAGGCCTTGTTGGCTAAGACATCTCCCTTCTTATTCTCCAAATAATATTAAAGGTACATCTGTCTCTGTAAATTAAAATTGAGTACATGTCCGTAATAACATTGGTCCAAAGCACATTTAAGGTGGTATTGTCACACTGTTATTAGTAACTTACTTCTGTCAAACAAATAATTGAGCCAGAATCCCTATTTAAAGGGACTGTCCACTAGATTTTGGCATGTATTGAAGCATGTCATTAAATGCTCTATATTGATAAATTCAAACATTTGACCTAAAAATCTGCAGTTAAAAAACAAGAATACAATTTAAAAAGGGAAAAAAAAGTAAACCTCATCAGGGCTCGAACCAGTGACCATCGGGGTCCTGGAGTAAAAACCAATTAGACCGCTCGGCCATCCTGACAAGTATGTACGATAGCCGTATTTTATACCATATATAAGCAATCCTCGTAGTTTTACAAAATATAGCGACAATAACAGAACTTTCCAAATTATTCAATCGTTTCGCGTCGAACGACGCTTTATGATTTTGAGGTTTTCAAATCGTCAAAAGATGCATATAATGGATATTTAATACCATTGTAAATGGTCAGTATTACTATTTCCTCAAAAATATCATAACAAACGCGAAAATTTGCGAATATGAAACAACTTTTTTTTATTTTGTCAATTTACCAATCTGTTGGACGGCCCCTTTAAGACTATATTTTAGCGGAGTACGTACGTAGGGACATGACCATGCACTTCCAGATTGAAAACTATTGAGACATACTTGACCTGAATGTCAGAATGATTACACAATTGTCGAATGTGAATTTATCGGTAAGTGCATTTCATATAGATTCTGCATTTCAATTAATCGTTTTCAAAACGTACGTTGCATATATTTATATCTGTAAACAGCGTGCATCATACAAATTTTCTATTTGAAATATGGATATAGATAAATACCAATTAGAAATACCTTCTGATTACAACTTTTGTTTTAAGGCGTATCTAGATTGAGTTGTTCACTATGTTTTGATTAACACAATTTTGTTTTGATTAACACAATATGTGCCAATCACTTCATCACAAACGAAAACTGTTAAACAAACAACTGAGAATTGGTCCAATCGATGCCAATTAAATTTGAATCCATAAGTTACAAACATGCTGCTCGACTTCTGTTATGCTCGTAATGAGCAGCACCATATTTGATCCATATACATTTATACATAATATATAAAATATATTGAAACACAATTCTACTTAATTTTAAATATACATGTAAATATTCATTTTATTTTTTCACGGCTGAATAAATAAACATCAAAATAGTTGTTTCCTTACTTTATAATAAAGGAACTGGTAATTTAAATAAGCAATAACTTTTTATGAACCAATCTGTAACAAACAATTATGACAACTTTTTCGCATGAAGTTGTGATATCAAAATATTTTTTTGAACAAGTTTCACTAAATAATTATCCATTTCCGAATAAGAACTGACATTTTTCAACTAAAAGCATACATCTCATGAACGAAAATACACTTTATTACTTTAAAAATAATTTGGAATTATATTTGGATATCGAAAAGATTATTTTAGAACATTTCCGCTTGAGTTGTATGTATTATCCTTCATCGCGGCTGAATGAGGACAGAGAAACCTGTTCCTTACTTCTTATTTAAACCGATAAAGTTTTTTTACTTGCAATTAATTCACGGGATTGGGAAGACAGTTTATTGCGCACGATAATTAAAAAATATATAAACTCTATCAAATTCACTTTTTTATCGTTTGCCTATTCATTAACACAATAATTTACCATTTGTAATTTCTCATTTTTACAATAAATCATGCAAATGTAACCCGTGAGTTTTACAATTGAAATTACTTTTACAATGTAAATTGTTTAGGCAAAATAAAATAGTAGTTTGTTTATATTAATGAAATTTTAATTCGTATTAACATCAACAATAAGTAAAATAGTTTATAAATATGTTCATTTCTATAACATATATGTATAAAACATACTTTACATTAATTGTAATTGCTTATTTTGACCACTATGTACATACAAATCTCCAACAGTCATGGGTATACATTAAATAGTTATTTATGTTTGCATGCACTTAATAAAATATTTGGCAATTCTATTGGCAGTAAATGTACCCGTCAGTAATCTAGGTCAAAATCCATCTTAGACACCTACACCGAATAATAATCATTAAAATAAAATTAATTACTTTTTAAATATAAAAATATATAACCCAAATACGCATTATTGTCGATAACAACAGTAACATAACAAGTGCATATACGATGTTTATGTTGTTTCACTGTGTAGTGATTTAGGGATTCTTGAAACAAACTGTGTGTTATGATATCAGTAATCGCACAACCATGGGTCAATGTAAGATAACAGGTCATATAGACAGACTCGTTTTAAGTGATAACAAGAAAACATGGATGCATATATGGTTATTATTGTTGTTACACTTGCAAGTATGTACAATTCATGTATTTGCTACTTTTTGGTTTGATCCCACCTAACAGTGAAGCGGCAATATTTTTTGCCGATGATATTTCAGCCTTATCACCGACTAACATGCTGTTATGATGTAACATCAGACATAATGTTGCCATTCTCATATTGAATTGGTGATTTTATTGATTTTTTCATAGGCAGAAATTTAGAAGTCTTAATCAAAATTGATTGTTTTAAATTAAAATCACAGTTATGCACTTACTAATGCACAACAGAGTAACAGTCACAGAATTAGGGTAGCTCTTGATCATACTTCGCTAATGCGCAGGCTGGTCAGGAGCTACGATGGCCGCATATGGCATAAGACCTATTTTCGCATGACGCGGGTCATTTATTAAAAGCATTCAGACATTAATCTTATTATCGTTATCTAGAACGCGACCTCTATCCTCGTTCATTCCAGGCATTCTGTGCGGGGTTCAGAGCGCCCCAGGGGGAGTTACACGCGCCGGAGTTCATGGACACTCGAACACGAGTCTGTGCAGCCTACAGAACCGCGACACTGACGAAATTTCCGGTTCTTGTAACTTCAACAGGGACAAGTGTGGCTATAGCTTCCCGCCCAATCTGTGGTACATTCACTCGGAGAACTTCGGTGGCCTAATATACGGAAAGATTCCTGGAGATGACCATGGTGAGGACTTTCACAATATATTATACGTACACATTATTTGCGGTTCCTGTCGTTAGCACCGCAGATGGAAACACAATCTTAAAAAAAAATAAACAACACTGAAAGTAAATATGAAACCAATATAAATAGGTACACTTAATTACTAATAATTGCCACATGGTCTGTGTATTGTAAAGGCCTTAAATACAATTGCTCATACTCCCAAAACACCCATCTGACATTAAACTCCGTGGACTGTTGGTTCAGGAATTCAGATACGGAGCAGGCGGTCGTCAAAGGCTCGATTCTCTCAAGGTGCTTTTTTAGAGAGAAAAAAACACGATTTTCTTCCGGTCAAACACCCGTCATTTGAGAACGAATCGGGAGGAGCAAACAGCTTTATTTGAAAAAAGTGGGTCGCAACTGGCTAAAACGTACAAGTAATCACGAGCTACGAAAGGAATATATGATTACAAATGTGTATCGGTAAAGGTATCTGACAATTCAAAACAAACTGGGACCTCAACCCGGAGCACTGGCGCTAACATAAACCGAGCATTCATAAGAGTAATATACCCCGGTTAATGACTTCATTTGAATTTCAGGTCAGGATCAGACATTCGCCAACTTTCAGTCCAACGACCCCAAAGTGAACGACACGGAGCGCGTGGTCAGCAGCATCCTATCGCCGATCATCAGCAGCGAAGACGGAGCCGTCTGTCTCAAGTTCTGGTTCCTGATGCCCAACCAGAACTCGCGCCTCGAGGTTTTCGTCGTTACTCCCGGTGACAACGCGAGCTCCCTGGTGTTTGAGAACAAGTACAAGCCCGCGTCTCAGTGGCAGGAGGTGAAGCTCGAGGTGTCGTCTGCAAAACCATTCCAGGTATGCTCGGTTCACGTTTTTTTTTGCAGTTGCAAGAACATACTTTTTTTTGTTGTTCTGTTTGTTTTAGACTGTTGTTATTTTAAAGTTTTGGATAATGCAAACATGTGATACTATTATCCTCTTAAATGTATTAACGTTTATACATGTATCTGTGATTTGAAATACTAATTATTGATTTACACGTTGCTATTGTTCAAATAAACAAAAGAATAAAAAAGTATTTAACTTAACAATGATCACGAAAGCTACTATATCGATATATATGTCCGACAAACCGATCGGCTTATACAATTTTAACAAAATATGAGCTATTCAAACAATTTATAGTGCCAACCACTTTCTTCTTAGATTAATTAATTCTCAAAGGTGTCACTTTTTCGTGTAAATATTAATTTCGTATACATATTTCTTACTTATACATACATCTACGATAGTAAATCTTCATATTTGACTTTTTTTTACCAAACAGTGTGCGAATTTCCATAGACAAATTGGTCATATGGAACCCTCAAGTGTATCTAAAATAAGATTTTCCTTACGACCTTTGTTATTAACCGGCAAAGGACCATGCTAGGATACTATAACTTTCCTGAAACTAAAACGTTCAACTATTTACATCTTCCATAGATTGTGTACGCTCTTTGCAGATCAAGTTCGAATACAATTAACATGTGTTTTTGTACCCACATTACATATCCAATTCAACTATTGACAACTTATACGTCGTTGGTGCCCATCCTGAACACCAAGTTCAAATCTATACAACTTACATGTGCTTTGTGCCATCCTTACAGATCACGTTCATATTTTGACAACTTACATGTGTGTGGTACCCAATTTACAGATCATGTTCAACTACATGTATTAACAACTTACATGTATTTGTACCCACATGACAGATCAAGTTTTGTTTAAGTTTTGCGCCCATACATAGATCAAGTTCGAGTCTTACACGAATAATGTGCCCATACATAAACCCAGTTCGAGTCTTGCAAGACGGTTGTACCCATAACAGATGACGTTCGAGTCTTAAATGAGTTTTGTACCCATATACAGATCAAGTTC
Organism: Dreissena rostriformis; assembly: GCA_007657795.1. Lineage (NCBI taxonomy): Eukaryota > Metazoa > Mollusca > Bivalvia > Myida > Dreissenidae > Dreissena > Dreissena rostriformis. Next base: position 16,495 of record VMBQ01002095.1, on the reverse strand, counting down.
GAGTCAGTGAAGGAGAACAATTACGGCTACGTCGGACTGGATCACATACAGGTGCTCGTGGGTAGGTACTTCCGGTCTAGGTGAGAAATCACCAAACATCAAGTGAGTGAGTGCGTTAAATATTTCAAATGCAAAACGCTCGAAAAGGAATTAAATTGAAAATAAAAATCATTGTAAAACAAGATAAATTGTCTGTGTTCTGACTCCCAGTGTTTATGATTACCAGGTTTTAGTTTTAAACTAAGATCCAGCCAATATATCATAATGTTTTCCTCATTGATCATGTATGTAAATCGTCCTATATTACGCTCACTTGGATCATATACTGTGAAAATAAGAACTGTCGTTCATTTTTACAGAAAAAGTCATTACAACTACGACAATCATTACGACGCCGTTGCCGACAACACCGACGCCGCCAACGACAACATCAGTAGTTCTAAGCACCACGACAACCACGGGGATCATCACAACTCCGCTACCGGTATCCATAACAACAAAAACGACAGCTTTTACTACTACTTATACTACAAACCCGACAACTACAATAACAACGCCTACTACAACTACGCCCCCTACTACAACCACGCCCCCTACTACAACCACGCTCTCTACTACGCCAGATATCCCAACAACAGCAGCGACAGCGCAAAGTACTGCTACATCTCCAGGCAAGATAAATAAATAGTCACTTATTAATTTTAGGTTTCGAGTTGTGTACCAGTAAAGAAACCCGATTTTTGGTACGCGTGAATTATATTTCATATCAGCCGCTAACTTGTTTCCTACATGCAAATAAGTTAAATTTTGTAATTTCTTTTAACTATATTTCTTTAAATTATTTTCACACTTAACTTGACATGTATTGTCTTAAAAAAACTTACAATTTCCGTTAACACATATACAATTTAATAGGACACAAGGTTAATTCATTATTTTATAACAATGTAAGAAGTCTCGTATCAAAAAGTCTAAAAAACATTGTCTATTCAAAGTGAAGTTACTGCAACTTTACTCGAACCCTCTGTGGATATTTGACTATTGTTTGTTCCAGAAGTCTTAGATCGTTTGAATAAGCCAAGCCCGCCTAATATTGGGCGTTTCGAATTATTTCTAAAGCTTTTACATATTATCATAGGACCTTGTAGCTGTAACTGTCCAACGGTGGCCACGGTGTGTGCAGGCAGCCAGACTACACCTAAAAGTAAGTGCAAATGAGCCTCGTTCTGAGAAAACTGGGCTTAATGCATGTGCGCAAATTGTCATCCCAAATTAGCATGTGCAGTCCGCACAGGCTAAACAGGGACGAAACTTTCCGCATAGACTGGATTTCCTTTAAACGAAAAATTCCATAAAATCGTCAAGTGCCGTCTCTGATTAGCCTGTGCGGACTGCAAAGGCTAATCTGGGACGACACTTTACGCACAATCATTAAGCAATGTTATTACAGAATGATAGCTCAAATGAAGTATCAAGAATTGAACGATTTTACGTGCGGCTCAATTTTCTGTACATTGACAAACACAGTATGAAAAAGGGTTACGCAATGCCGGGATGGATGAGTCGTTCTAATTGATCCTAAATAACTTAATTATTGCGTGAGACGCTAAACGGCACTGTCTACTTAACATAATGAACAAGATTATGTTAAGTAAATATTCATCGGAAGAGGGCATCCTCACATTTTTCTGCATTTTGAGCAATGTCCTGTAACAAAAAAAATGATACAAAAAAAACCACAAAAAACACACAATAATAATAACAACAGAAACTACTACATTAAAACAAGAACAGTATTTACACATTACTGTTTAAAAGTTAGAACTAGTACACTGAATACATGCACGTTTATTTGCCAGGTACGCCTGCCCCCACCGTGTGCGACAGGTCACCGGATCAGCTCTCTGTGCAGGCCCTGTACAGCTGCAACTTCGACGCCGGCCTATGCGGATACTCACTTCCGGTGTACCCTCACTTGTGGGAAAACATCCACTTCCGGTATGGCAATGCCTTCACTGGGGAGATCGAAGGGGACACATCTGCAGGTTTGTTACTTCATTGTGAGTTATGACTGACTGAATCAATGACTCTTAACGTGTACCGAAACTTCAGTCGTTATTATTGAAAAGTCCGTGTTTGGGGAGCTGGTGGTGTTGAAATTATGTGAGATTTAAGAAACAAATATAGACCATCTTATAATAATTAAGTTGGATCCATTGTGATGTTTTTTCTTTCCATAGTTATACCAATTTCACTCAAAAGATGACAATAAAAAGGAACACTTTAAAAGTCAAATTTAACGTTTCCCAGGTGGTAAGGGCGGATATCTCGTCTTCAACACGAACAACTTTCACGTACAGAACCGGACCTCGCACGAGCTTCGGTCACCAGAACTTCAGCCATACACCGAATACTGCATATCCTTTCGGTACAACATGCCAACCAACGTCTCTAACCTTCGCGTCTCCATGCTCCACGCCACATCCGCTAATCGTACTCTGGCGTTTCATGTGGAGAACACAATGACTTCCGGTTGGAAACATGTGAAAGTCGCTGTACGCTCGAGTGACAGCTTTACGGTAACTAATTAACGCATCAATTTCAAATTATGATTATTCATGAACATAACGGTATTTCAGCAGTTCTGGCCGATTTGTAATGTTACTTCCTTGTTGTTGTTTTTTTTTGCTGTAGTCTTTTTTTTAATCTGTAACAAAAGGGTCGGTAACAATGTCGATTCTCATTCTGTTTACATATCGTTTTTTAATGTATATATTCCACCTAGTATAACACAATGCTTGTGTTGTCAATAGTATTATAAATATCTATAGACCAAAGATCTATTAATAAACATATAGTAGTTATGCGATCTCTATGTAGGGCCATTCAAAATAATCTTGTAGAGGCGTATTACGAATTTTAATTTAGTCATTAAGCGAGATATCATAACATATGTGTGCACAAATTAATAGTTAGTTGTTCACAATTCCATTTCAGTTGGAGTTTGAGAGCACGAAGTTTTCAGAGCTCGGCTTTCTTGGTCTGGACGGCATAGCTGTGTCTATTGGTACGGTGGACGCCCATGGCATGCATTGTTATTGTTTAAGCATATTTTACTTGTAGTTGCAATATATTCAAAATCGACAATGCATTATTTATTTACAATATCTAAATGCGAAGATGGAACACATTTAAGTAGAAGGGTATTCGAGCGCACGAAAATAATAATTGCATAAATGCACTGAATCAATAGTCTAACTCGAAATTGAGATAACAAAACAAAACTCAATATCGAGTTCGAGGAAAAATATATTAGGACTCGGCAATTGGTAGGCCTAAATACCCGTGAACGTCTCTTTGAAAGCAAGATTGTGATAAGAGCTTCTGTTTGAATTTTATATCACGTTCTCGCATTTAACAGTCCATAATTTCCGATGATATAAAGTAGCTTTTTTATCGCGAAATTCCACAGTTTGGAGTACCGGTATACTCGTATCTTGTTCCAGTCAAGCCACATCTCAAGCGTTCAGTTGACTCCGCCCCGGCACGTGGCGCACGTGACCTCTCTGACCCCACGTGCGTCTGCACGTGCCCGACTGCGCGTGTCATCGATTGCGACACCGCGACCATGGAACCCCAGTGTAAGTATTTAAATCAATGTGTATGCTTTGAATTGAATGGAGACTACCGCAAGGAACTAAGTGACATTGAAATCAGTAGCAGCTATATAAAAATGAACATTAACTAGTTTTTAGTTTTAACCTGTGATACGTGAGCAAACAAGATTATGCATGAAACATGTTTGTACTTAATTCTCATTGACAATACTTTATCATTTTTGTTTTCGATAGTACGCTAAAAATGACTACCTCGGTCACACTCCGACCATAACCTTTCATATTTACTTACCTGCTATGCACAAACTGACACCATTGAGTAGTTTTACGACAACTTATTTTAACAGTTCGGTACAAGGACCAGTGTTTTGAATAGCTTTTAGCATCTGTCAAAACTCGTCTCAAACCACCTTTAAATGAATGTTTTCTCTTCTAAATGTAGAAACTAGTATAATTATTTAAATACAAATCATCCTCATATTGCGTAGTTTAACCTTCCAGACGTACCGATTTGAATATATGTTCATTTATTTTTCGAAGACCACTCCTGCTCAGATATAACTGACGCCATCCTGCAGAAGAACATGTCCTGTGATTTCGATGACGGAACGGGGTGTAATTTGGAAGTGCCCATATACCCTCGGCTATGGGATCTCGTGCGATATCGCTATGGCAACGAGAGTATAGGAGAAATTATAGGAGATGCTTCTTCAATTGGTACGTAATTTGAAGCGCATTTCATTTTAAAACGTTTTTTCTTTTTCGTAGATTTCTTTTTTAAGTCAGGTAACTGTACAATATGCCTCTTTCGTGAAAAGCCAAACTGCACCTACCGGTATGAGTGAGTTGTACTGCACCTACCGGTATGAGTGAGTTGTTCTAACAGTTGACATCGTGCAATGATACAATCCGTGTACCCGTAGGACGATTGATATCGAGGATTTTTCCTCAATCTTCCGTCGTCCGTGTGCCTTCAACACTTGTATACATGTACTTCATTTGTCCTCATAACAAGACCATATAAATGTTTTAAAAACGCAATCATTTCCCTTTTTCGGACTCCGTATTTACCTCACCCATTGATTAATTCTACTGAGACGCGCTTAGAAAACGGGGGTTTATGCATGCGCGTAAAGTGTCGTTCCAGATTAGCCTGTGCAGTCCGAAGAGGCTAATCCGGGACGAAACTTTCCGCCATAACTGGATTTGCAAAATGTATCTTTAAACAAACTTATGTTCAATACATGTAAATTCCTATGTCCTTAAATTCTGCTATGGTAAGATAACAGAAAGGTATTTGGACAGTATATTACACATATATTATGCCAAATTGCGACAGCGGTAGTTATGGTGATGGCATACGTCATGTTAATAATGGTATAGGTGATGTCGGTGGTGGTATAATAAGCCTGTTGCAAGAGACACCACGGCCAGGCTGCTCGGTTTGCGCAGTGTTTGGTACACGCGTTCCTCACCTAATCGGGTTCAATCCCCGTTCTCGGAAGCATGTGAGTTTGATAGTGGTCACCATACCGGACATGTAGCGTTTCTCCGGGTACCCCGCCCCCCCCCCACACACACACACAACCAAGACCACACCCAAGTTGAACAATGTTCAGTCCTCACATAATTCAGCCTCTGGCGCGGAAGGACACCATAAACTTCGAAATACTCACACACAAAGGCCACTGTCATACTACACTTTCTGTTCACAGACGGCAGCGGGGTGTATGCAGTGTTCACCACAGACGACCATTACGTTCAGCCAGGGGACTCAAGCGAAATAAAGACCCCAATACTGAGGTGGGAACATCAACATAATAAAACTTAAAACGTACTGGTGTTAACTATGTATAATAGCTGTAGCACAATTTGATCGAAATAGTTAATAAAAGTACCTGTATCACTATCGATAGCACCAATATTAAACAGACGACAGTAACATATTGTATTATATATACACTTTTCACAGTAAATTATTATAAAAAGAATAAGTAAACCTTTTTAATTAAAGAACTACGTTCACATAATGATTTTGTCACGCAATATTTAATAAAAAATATAAGTATAAGTGCCTTTGTATTTTAGCGAGACTGGTAAATTCTGTCTTGGCTTTAAGTACAACATGCCGACGGAGGACGCCACGCTGTCTGTGTTTGCCTTTGTCGGCGGCGTTCGTCGGCAGGTTTGGTCGGCAAGTCATCCCACTAACGGCTGGGTGGAGGCAACGGTGATCCTGAATTCGAACCAAACATTACAGGTTATCTGCCCTTGTATAAAAATTATTAATTGAGACGCGTCATATGAAAATATACCTTATGACAAATCCAAACAGTTTAGCTCCGGATATGCGCCTGCATCCGTATACTCTGATGAGGAGTCATAAAATGTCCGCTGATTAGACCACGAAACCTTGCGTGACTTTATGACGGACAAGGTAGCTCCTGACCAGACTGCGCGAATACCGCATATGGCATAAAATCCATTTTTGCCCGACGTTGCTCAATTATGCTCAAATCATTATGAAATGTATTCACGTCTGCTAAGTGCGTAAGGGACCGTAACTTCGGTATTTTAATATTATTTAAAACTATGTTTTTTTAATCTGATTGTTTGAGAGGTTGCGTTTTCGTTTATGCTCAAATATATTGTTCATTCTGATTCATACTGTTTTGTAGATTGCTTTTTCATCAACCAAGAAGAATGAGGACTCATACTTCGGAATCGATGACGTGCGCCTGTACTCCAACGTCAACCCTAACGTCTAAAAGAACGTCATATTAGCTATCGTCTCAAGAATGTATTAAGCATCAATTGAACGAGTTTATTTTCTTATAAAATATACCAAAAAAATGACTTTCAAGTTTATGAGACTAGCATGCATTTGTCACTTCGGCTTCTTAAAAAAAAATAACCATTGTTCTATTGTACATGTAATAATCACAATCTGTCCGTCAATATGAACTAATAAAGACGTGGCCTGGTACTGTTTTTGTGTGTGTTCTATTCATATTCAGATGCTTCTGTTCATCTTCCAATACACACAGCTGCAACATGAAATCATGCATTGTAGATCCATTAGTTTATACAAAAAAACTATATGACATCTATAATTTTTATCCGATTGTTTACAGTACAAAAAAGTAGGCTTAAATCAATATTCAGTTTGTGATAAGCGAGTCGACTGTCTGTAGAAGATTTAAGAAGAGTCAGAAACAAGAAGTCTTAAAAAGAACAACACTCTTTTGTACGGAATACCGTTAAGGCCATCGTGGTTACACATTAAAATCCAGAGGGCGACAATGCGATAGTGCGATAGTACGATGGCGACAATGCGAAAGTACGATGGCGACAATGCGATAGTACGATGGCGACAATGTGATTTTGATGGCGACAATGCGACAGTACGATGACGACAATGCGACAGTGCGACAATACGATGGCGACAGTGCGATAGTACGATGGCGACAATGCGATAATACGATGACGACAGTACGACAACGCGATAGTACGATGGCGACAATGTGATAGTCATATTGTACTGTCGGCATCGTATCGTCGCATTGTCGCCATCGTACTATCGCGTTATCGTACTGTCGTCATCGTATTATCGCATTATCGCCATCGTACTATCGCACTGTCGCCATCGTATTGTCGCACTGTCGAATTGTCGTCATCGTACTGTCGCATTGTCGTCTATATATATCGCCTTCCGGTACACATGCGCACATCGTATTTTTTTTCTAGATGGAGCCACTTTTAAACATTCTTTACAGTTCGGCATACCTTACATCAATACCCATTCTATAACTAAATAAGAATTTGATTTCATTATAACTGTAACCTCTTTCAAAGTACATCTTTATGACGTCATCTATTTTGATTCTGCAATAAGAATAGTTTGTGTACCAGAAGGCGACAATGCAATAGTACGATGGCGACAATGCGATAGTGCGATAATACGAAGACGACAGTGCGACAATACGATGGCGACAGTGCGATAGTACGATGGCGACAACGCGACAGTACGATGAAGACAATGCGACAGTGCAACAATACGATGGCGACAGTGCGATAGTACGATGGCGACAATGCGAAAGTACGATAGCGACAATGCGATAGTACGATGGCGACAATGCGATAATACGATGACGACAGTACGATAACGCGATACGATATGACTATCGCATTGTCGCCATCGTACTATCGCATTGTCGCCATCGTTATATCGCGTTGTGGCATTGTCGCCATCGTACTATCGCGTTGTCGCATTGTCGCCATCGTACTATCGAATTGTCGCCATCGTACTATCGTATTGTCGCCAACGTACTATCGCAATATCGCATTGTCGCCCTCTGGATTTTAATGTGTAACCACGGTGGCTTTAACGGTATTCCGTAGAGAACTGAACAAATATCGCCGTCTGTTGTTAACAGTTTTACACTTTAGGCTGTTGTTCTGGTTTTATCGTCTGGAGATATTGCTAGGGTAAGCATAGGTGTTCACTACTAAATCCCTGAAATAGGATAAAGTTAGAGATTAAAGTAAAAATAGGCACTGAAAAAGGTTACAATCCACTAGAAAACGGCAGAAAAAAGAAGGTGCAAAAACAGTCGATTTTGATTTGAGTCGAAGTCTTTTTTGGTTTGAACATGACATATCTTTTTTATTGCTTAAATCGATTCAGCTAAGAATGCACCTTAAGAAAAGGTATGGTTATAAGGGTCTCTATGTGCAAAATGTTGTATTTATTTTCGGTCAAAGTTGTCGCTTTTACATTGAAACATATAAGGAAACTATTTAGTATATTTTGACCTTAACAGTTGGGTGTCTGATTTTCTGCGAGACTACGAGATTAGTTGCGTCCCTTTGAAATAAATTTGTCATAGATCCAAAGAGCACTTATTTTAGTTTCGCGATGTCTGCAAATTTCTTCAAAAAGTTACCCAAAGTGGTAAGTTGCAAATCGTTCTTTTACGGTATTCACTAATATAAGGGCCTACTGAATTAATTTATTTGGGAATATATGTATTGAAGTAATTGCATATTTATGTCTTTTCTTCCAACAAATCACAAATTAAGACGCATGTCATGACATGGACACTATTGAGTATCATGCAAGCATTGTCATTACAATTCAGACACGCTGCTTAAACGTGAAAAAATGCATTTTTGTATTTAGACTAATAAACGTTATTCAGGTGAGGACAATTCTGTCAACTGACTTTGAACAACAAGATGTGTGTAAAAGGTGACAAACCTCTTGAAACAGACATACACAGACATACAATTATACATGTAATTTAACTTAAAAAAAGATTTATTTCTTAAAAACTGTTACTTAACGTATAGTAAATTGCAAATTTAACAGTATTACTTGGAATGAATATGTAATGTTCGTCTCCCTGTGAATGATGCTGGCAATCTTTCATTTTTGCTCTGATTTTTCTTTCGCAATATAGGTTCTGCTCTTTAACAGTGTTCAATAAAGGACACTTTTCCATGTGACCCGTAGTCCACGATTTTTTCCCACTGATGTGTCAATCACCAAGATTTGGGGAGTCATTTGTTCATGTGATTATGTTGTTCAAAGAGTGATTTTAATTGGAAGAGTGGGAAACGACAGACCATGATATCGCTCTTTACAACATTCTACTGAGCAATATGCAGATACAAGTACAGTCGATTGGTGTATAACGGATAGCTAAGGACTTCGAGTCTCGTTTCAACGTTTACATCATGCATTCAGTAATTCAATCATTAAACCTCGAAAGACAAATGTCTTTGCTATTGAAACATGTCGGCGGTTTAAAATTTCCGACAAATATTATTTGTTTTCAGCGCGATTTTCATGGTACACTGATTCAGCCATTACCGGATCGCTTAGGTCTTTATCGGATTACATGTGTATCGTGTTATTTCTTGACATTTGACCAAGCATTTGTAAATAATATTGCTATATATGTACATTTCCAGAAAGGCAATTAATTTCTGCGTTCAATAAGACCAAATTCATGAAAATCGCTACACAATTGATGAAGCAATGGCTGTTCAAAGCAATGCACCCTATATTCGGGTCATTTTGAGTTGAATACATTGTTATATATATAGATTTGATAGCGAAAAATATGTTTTCAGAGAAATCGATTTTTCGTTATAATTTGATTAATTTTAATTAAAAATTATGTTTTTACTAAATAATATCATAGCCACACGCTAACCACATGTTTATTAGACAACTTCAATTGAGTTTATATTTATTTTGAGACAATCCCCACATTCCTGAATATGGGTCACCACATGTCCGTTATTCACTAAATCACGAGTTGCAGCTTTCATGCTTATTTTATATGGTACGCATCAATTTGGTTTTTAAGCATTCTTACTTTTGTAAAGGACACATAATATTCAAATATTACATCAATGAACATTATGTTTACCAAACAAAATCTGCAAAATTCAAGAAACCATACGTCTGCACTTTTCCTGTTGTCACAAAAACGGTGCGTACATAACGTGACCTTGTTTTGCTTTCGAAAAAGAGACAGTTGTAAACATTGACACACGTCAACAAAAACATGAATCGACATAACAATGATAGGCTTTTTGTATTCAATTCATAGAAAACTATAAATCTTAACATAAATAAAAGTATTTTGCAAAAAACGTTTAACCTATCCGTTACTCACTAAAATCCGCTATACACCAATCGACTGTA
>VMBQ01002094.1:121330-144837 GCA_007657795.1 Dreissena rostriformis | reverse complement strand
ATCTGGGTTGACACTTTACGCACAAGTATTTTGCCCAGTTTTCTCAGAACACGCCACATATCACAGCTACTGAACAACGCCGAACAAAGAACACTCTCTGAAATGTACGGCATACAAACTGCAAAATGCACACAATGGATGTGTCCCGGGCGCTTAATCCGTTTGTACATAGCGATAATACTAGCCTAATTGATGTGTTGGTTTTTCTCTTCTCTCAACGAAGACAGCCTTTCTATTTGAAGAAGAACTGTCTTTTCCTTGAGGTTTTCGTAATCTTCTCTGAACCTGGTCGACCCTAAACATTACAACTGAATAAGCTTATAAATACTAACACTTTCGTTTATTAAGAATGCTGGTTTAAAGCGACTTGTCCACATATTTTCGTATTGTTGAAAATTGTAATTAGTTTAAACCTATTTATTTAAGCTCGATTGCATCTAAAGCCGTAGGCTTATATAAACGCTCTCGAGTCCGTTTCCTGGGACTATAACCAGTACTTGGTGTCTTTGAGGAAGATCCAAGGAACGCTCCCAGTGGGGTTCGAACCCATGACCTCCCGATCGCTAGGCGGACACCATATCAACTACGCCACGGCGATCTTAAATTGTAAATTGTAAAATTGTAATTAAACGAATTTACTATTAAATCTATGATATTTGGAGAAGTTTTAAATAAGTATAATAACCGTATAGGCAACTTTGTAAGTCCCGAAATGTTTACATATATATATCACGCATTTTCTGCAAACGATAATTATTGTAAGTGTATTTGTGTATACGATCGACTGATGCGACGAGCTAACATCATAATTCTGTAGTTTTGTATGATTGCTTAATACAATAAGGCGGAGAAAAATTCAATTACAGTCTCAACAATGAATCACATGCATTCACGATTAATCCAATTATGTTTAAAGAGCCAATCAACAACGAAAATATCTACTTCATTGACACTGTTTATTAACACAAACTAAAGTTTCTGTATCGTTTAAGACGGTTCTCCTTTCAACCTGAGATTTTAACAGGTTGTTATTCGATCCGTTGGATTGATTGAACTCTTCAAATAATTTCTTATCTAAATACCATACCTAATAATTGATTACTGTTTTTCAGTATAGACAATCCCAGAATCGATAATATGGGCGCCGCCATGTTGGCTATTACGTAACCCGCGATTGAAAACGGTACTGAAGAATTTGACAGATTACAACGTTATCATAGTGTACACCCGCTTTATTCCAATAAACAGTACTTTATGACTTCGCACATTAGGATTGAAAACAAGTGAAACATGAAACCAAGTGTTGATATGTATCACATCGTAAATCAATATAATTTAAATAAAAAATATACACGATAGATTCATAAAATATGTGTCTCTGCAACAATATTCAGTGACAACACGTAATGTTTAAGGCCGAGTTGGCATTTTTAAGCATACCTTTCAGTAATGCCTTTGTATAAAATTTAATTATTTCTTTATGGAATAAAATTATTCAAGCATAATTATAAAGGTATAGAAATATCTAAAGTCTGAAGTAAACGTTGTGATTTTAGCGTAAATAGTGCCGGAGATATTAACAAAGATCTATCAATATATAAAGATTGGAAACATCCATTCAGACCAATTTTTTTGGATAGATCTTTGATATTAATTAGATAGATTTAAGGTCGATGTAGACAATTAAATTGATATCTGCCTTTGTTTAAGCCTATATTATTTCTTATTAAATGTCGTACTTTCTATACTTTCCGGAGATATTCATTAAGAAACGTTGTAAGATTAAAGACTGAGGACGACTTCTTTTATTGAATAATACATATCTTTGTTTGTCTAAACAGTTACCATTTCGCTATTAATATTTCCCTTGTAAGTGTCATTTTAAAGGTAATATACAAATCTATAGCCGAAATGAAGTTTGTGATTCTAAAATTGTTCCGTAAATTTTTATTATCGAAACTCTGTAAGATTTCAGGTAGAGATTTTTTTAAATTAAAATTATGTATCTAGTTTAGTCTAAAACTAAAGTGGTTTTTAGCAATCTTTTATTTAAAAATCGCTCTCAAGCTAATACAAAAATATCTAGCCGGAAATGAATTTTGTGATTTAAATGAACAAGTATCGGAGTTATTCGCTTGCAAAACTGTGTAAGATGTCAGGATATGTCATACTTTTTTTATTGAAAAGGACATATCAGCTTTTGTCTACAACTTTCTTATATTATTATTTAAATAACGTTTTACATGTTGCCTGAAATATTATTAAATTTTCTTAATAACATCTTAATTCACGATTGAAATGTTCAACATGAAAAATAATGAGCCTTAAATAAACTTAAATAGTTCCAATTGTGTTCTCTAGATTTCCTAAACGTATGTCTTTATTAAATTTTCGTAAAACGGTCTAAATTTACGCTTAAAAAATAAAAACCCGAACAAAATAAGTGATTTATTTCTTCGTTAATTACGAATTATTAATGACAGCAACATACATCTCTTGAAAAAAACATCAGCGATAAAGGCGCGAACGAATTCGCTAAATGGGAGGCGATGTTCCAAGTGTGGATTAAAAGCGTTTATGGGTTTGCCCGTGACACCACATGTCTGCACATGTGTAGATACCGAAATTAAGATAAGATATCACGCGTCACCTTCAAATAACATGTTAAATGACAATCAAGACCTTATTCATGCCAGGGACCTACACAAATAGGTCCATGTCCATGCTGTGTTTTATTACTCTTAAACGAATGCAGATGAACCTTATTTCTACTAATTACGTAATTTATATTTAAAAAAAAACACGAACTATTATGTGGTTGTCAGATCGATAACAGAAACTCTTTAAATCCTCAAATATATTTGATAAACCCGTTTCGCTTCCTTGTTTTGCGTAGGGACCTATACACACATATATAGGTCCATGTTTATTTCTTCAGTACCGTTTTGGAGGCGCGCGAGAGTATTCAGGGGCGGGTAATCCGGGAAGGAATCGATTTCTGGAATTGTCTATTTAAATAAGAACGTGTGTTAATGATCGTTTATTATGAGAGATTTTTCTGTGTCTCCCATTAAGGCACTCAAAAGTATCTAATATTTGCATAGAACATTTCCGTTGTTGAGGCCATTGCTAAAGACGTGTGTACTTACATCTTATTCAATTGATCAATGTATCTGCATCATTTTGTATGTTTGAAACATACATGCCGACGTTAGACGGTTTAAGGATGATAAGGGACAGTGTATAGATTTTACCGAACATATTAAAATGTTGCTTAATGAATTTTGTTTCTTTATACATATATATAAGAATACATAATTGATGTGCAATGCATACATCATATGTGATAATTTATCTCTGCTAATAATAAACCGGAATAATATAGTCATGCACTACCGGTATATTATATTTAACTTTTCAACTCCATGGCGGTTTTATACTTACATATTTGTCTACGGACCATCATTTTTGCATTACATTAGCAGACACGTTCCAAAAGCTCTTTGAACACCGTACAAACTTTCATTAAGTCTAAAAAAAACTACCGGTACTTTTACAGCTTAAGACAAAGTGCCCAAGTAAAAGATGCCATCGCAAAGCTACTTTGTTTCAATTGCTATCCTCCGGAAAAAAAACATCCTTATACCATTGATTCGCTATTATCTTTACACAATCTTGATGATATTAAATGTCGTGCATATGTATTCGACACTTGAATAACTTCCTTTAAATTGTTCTAAAAGAGTATTGTTAAAGGGCGCAATAATCTACAATGTGTGTTTATTGGCAAATGGTTTCTTCATGAGAAAAACTTTGGAAAACAGCATCAACTGGATGATCAGTACACATTTCAACAAAATAAAAAATACTTAGAAATATTGCAATATAGTGTTTGCTATTCCAGCATGTAGAGTAATTACTGTAGTTAAAATAATGAAATTGTGATAGTATTCATTAAAATATGAACGAAGATAGAGCATGTTTTAAAAAGTGGTATGCATGATGTTGTAAACACTTTGTTTCCTGATAAAAGGTACGTCGGATAACGGAGACTCTCAACAAATAGGGCACTCTGGTATCTGAGTGTTATCATCTACTTGAAATGTGTTTTTTTTTAAGGTGTTACTTTATTTACCAAAGTGTTTGCTGTTCCAGTATGTAGAGCATTTACTGTGCTTAAAAGAATTGAATTTGGATAGTATTCAATGAAATATGAACGAAAATAGAGCATGTTTTAATAGTTGGTATGCATGATGTTTCCCGATAACGGAAAAGTCAGATAACGGAGATTTTTAACAAATTTGCAACTCTGATGTGTTGTAGACAGGCGAGAGTACCGGTGTAGTACCAAGGACGCAGACCTCGAGAGGAATGTATATACATTTCAACGTTACGATCGATATGAGAATAATCAAAGCGCTGAAGGCACTGAAGTTGTTCGATATTGCATCTTAGACGCAACTCAGTTTTAAAAATTATGTTATAACTTTTTATATCGCAAGTTTGAAATGAACACAACCCATTCAAATTGATAAAGAGTGTGTCTTAAAGAACATGTGTGTGCACTGTTTATCCTCATATTTATGTAATAGAGATAACTTAAACAAAATAACAACAATATGTCTATTTTTTTTCGCAATTGGTTGCTGCAGTGGCAACCATCTTTAGAATTTTGGTTGCCTGCTAAAGAATTACATGCCTAGAATCATATTCATGTTTTGTAATGTGTATCTTATACTTAATTTATTTTCTTTAAATAATTGAGCAACAATTTTGCCGACATGACAGACTTTTAATGCATCATGTCTTGTGAGCCGGAATTGAATCATTTCCTATGCCTTATTGATCCACAGTCGCCAATTTGTATTATATGTTTAATTGGATTGAGTTTTTTCAAGCTTTGAAAAAGCTTATTGCTCTGCGTTTTAGCCTAATTGTAACCAACTTTTGAAATTGAGTTCCTTGTTCTTAAATCTACTGGCCCCAGGCTAACAGGCAACCACTAAACCTGTTAGTTATTCATGATGTAAGATCTGACAGTGTATTGAACTCATTCAATTTGCAAGTCTGAAAACATTAAAGGGATCTTTTCACGTTTTGGTAAATTGACAAAAGTAATCGATTTAATAATTTTGAGAGTTCTGTTGTTGCCGTTATATTTTTCGTACTACAAGGATTGCTTATATAAAGTATAAAGTAGGTAATATATCACTGTAAGAGCACGGATGGCCGAGTGGTCTAAACTATAGACTTTTATTCCATGGGTCAGTGGTACGAGCCCAGTTTAGGGTGACTTTTTGTTGTTTCTTTAATTTTATTCTTGTTTTTTTTTTAATGGAGCTTTTAAGATCCAATGTTTACATTTATCAACATTAATCATTAAATGACAAAATGTGAAAAGGTCCCTTTTGGAAATTTACTAAAAAAATGACACAAGGTAAACATTTGGAACTCATTGGTTGTTTATTTGATTTAAAAGTGATTTTGTTTATTTGCCTTGTCAGCGAGGTTACTTTGAAGTTATTATCACTTTTATCTTCTTTTTTTCAAGTCATTAATATAAAAGATAATTTAAGTTTCATTTGGGAAAACAGGGCTTAATGCATATGCATTGATTGTCATCCCAGTACCAGAGACTCTCTTTAAACGAAAAACACCATAAAATCAGAAAGTGTCGTCCTTGATTAGCTTGTGCGAATTGCACAGGCTAATCAGTTTGAACAGGCTAATTTGGGACAACACTTATTAGACATGCATTAAGCCCCGTTTTCCCTGAAAGCAGCCAATATGTACAGATTTCAATGACAAACTGACCGATGTCGTCGAACATGCTGTTAAACACTATTGATTACATACACACACTCACTGTCTGCAGTGTACCAGTGGTGAAGTATAAACAGGCAGATGCGGTGCTTATCGAACAACTAATAAATGTAAACTTCACGCTAAAATATTCAGACGACTGTAATCCGCAAGATGTCGTGTCTCAATTGAATATGCCATGAAAACAAAATCATGCGCATATTCCAACGGAATAAGAAAAATTAAGCACATTTTCAGTGATTCGTTGTTTACGTCAGTACAGCAATTGTTAATTATTGCCTGCTTACTATAACATTTTTTCAACGGCGCACTTTTCATTTCTTGTTCACTAAAAATAGCGTGTTATATCTGTTAAGAAGTGTCGGGTAATCGGGAACAGAAGTGCCATTGTCAGTGAGATGATCGGCTAAAAAAGTGTCCAGGAAAATGTGGCATCCGACTCTTTAAACATTTGAATTTCCTCAAATACGTCAGTAAACTAAAACTTTAACATATTGTAACATGATTAAACATATTGATCTTTTAATTCGAATAGTAAACACGTACTTGATTTATTTCTGAGTATTTTTTATAATGTTGAAATATGTACTGATCGTCCAGTTAATGCTGATTTTCGATGGAATGTTATCGTATTTTTATATAATCATTTTTTACGCGAATTTCTTTCTTCGCAATATGACGTGATATACCATTAATCGGCAAAACAATGTCCGGTGTCTGCCATCCGTTATCAAAGTATCCACATTACCGGCGTGAACAAAGTAATCAGTAAAGTACATGTAATAAAGATCATACTAGTTGTTCGTATAATAACCAGTATCAGCATAGTTATTTGTCATATAGTCATGCAATCGTCGATTAAATAAAAAAATGTGTGTAATTGTTGACGCATATCTTAACCATATATAGGGTTTGTTATGACAACGTGGTAAAAAAACGTGCATGACATGTTTACAAATGTATAATAACGCATACCATGTTCGTCATGCAGTTTAATTGAATTTTCTTTATATCCCAGTTGAGTGTCAAACAAACAATGACACTTCTCTTAAATATGGTATAAACGCTTCGTATGTATGCCCAAACAGCTGTTTCCATGACGCTTAATATATATATATATACTTTCATAGTAGTTTTATTTTATGCCCTGGTATGAGTTGCTTACTTCACATCAACGCAAACGTTAGTAAAATATAATACTGAAACACGCATACTTAAGGTGTATAATTTCAAAATAAATTTCAACAAAGATTTATCTATATTAGACGTAACACAATAAAACCCGATGACTGGGTTTAAGGACAAGTTCAATGGTTGAAATTGAGAGCATGTTTAATTTATTCTCGCAAGAATGCTTTTCTGAGCTCAATTTTCCCCATGTATTAAATGATGTCAAAATGTCTTTGCATAAATGTTAACCTTCATCTGGCGAAGCTTAACCCGTAAAACAGCTAACTTCTTTTTACTTCAAGGTCATACTTAAAGGTTAAATATCACAAACGAGCATTTGATTGTTAAAAACGGCCTTTCCGAGCTTTGCTAAGGATACCAAACTCTAACGTGAAAAACGTTAGATGAATAAATGTATCACGCAAAAAGACCCAGATGGTCCCTCTTTTAAGAAAATGTCACATAAAGATCAAAGTCAAACTGGAGCACCTTTTAAATAAAATACTGTATAGCTTTTTCTAGATTCTAAATTTCCGATGCCTTTATGGAATTCGAAATGATTTTCCACATAAAGCGAATGATGAGGTTCTCAACTTAAAAGATGCGTAACTGACAACATAATCAGCACCTACTGTACAGCAAACCTCAAACCTGCAAAATACTCGATGAAAATGCAACATCCTATACAAATCTATTTAAGCGTTTAAAGCAAATACCCGATTAACCAGCGGCCTTAAGGTTTAATATCATGCATATACTTCTTGTAATATCGCCTTATTTCGTACATGTCCATTATCCCGAACGGTCTCTGATTATGTACATTAAATTACGATAATTTGGTCAACTCAAAACAAGATATTGGTTTTAATATTCACCTCACAGTATGAAAATGCCACTGTGGTGCAGAGGTTATGAATACGCTTTTGAATCAAAAAGTCCCGTGTGCGCTTTCCACGGGAGGCATAATATGTTCATCAAGGTTTTTTTGGTATTTTACTTATTTGAGACTATACCAAATAGTATAGTGTTATAAATACACACATTAAATGACATTAAAAAAACAAACATGTGAACGAGTCAATTTATGTCCTAAGGCAAAACTCCCCCTATATATACAGTATACAAAACTTGTTTTAAATTTCTAGGTTTTGGTGAGAATTTCCTTGCTGATCTATGTAGGTACCATTAAACGATTTTTTTTAACGATATGATTTGATTACGAACTATCCATAATTTTCACATATTTAAACATACGTTTGCAATGTTGAACTATTCTATATGGAAACTATTTAATTCTGAATATATATGCGCAGGTGAGCAATATGAACTGATCAATGTGAACTATTGCGGGCCCGATTGCTTTCGTTTGCAAATGTGCTACATGTACATGGTATTCATACATTTAAACATTTTATGATAGTTGTATATAAATACTATATGTTTACTACATTTATGCAACATCTAACATTCTCAATTGCAGCATGGTTATGGCATATTCATGTGTTCAAACGTGGCTACCCCTGCATGTGACGCTGGGACTTAACATGTGTGCAGGAATCTTTAATATTTTTCTATATTTCGATCAAGTATACATCAGGGAAACATTGTATGCTCAAACTTTTTATTTTCCTTCTGTCGTTATTTCTTTTGACAGTTCTAAAACCTTCAAGTCCATTATGGCTTTTGGCAAGAACAAGAGACGATAACTCAAGTGTTCATGGCTTAATATGGATTGTTATCAATTTATCCAAGAAGGTATGGCTATGCTCATTATTTGCAAATTTGGTCAAGATCAAAGAAAAATTAAGCTTTCTATCTTACCGACACTCAAATTGATGACCATTTCCGGATGAGGGTAACCTTCCTATAAATTGGTTAACGAAAACATTACCAATCTGCATAATACTCGATAAACATGTTACGCGCAAAGAAACACACTGCAAAATATATTACACAAATTACCTGTGGGATCTGAAACCTTTGTAGCCTGTGGCCTCAAAGTCAAGTTTTCCTTTCATGTTTTATCAAAAGGATTTTCCTTCACAATTCTTACATATTGGTGTTAAAGGGACTGTCCACTAGATAAAGCGTCGCGCGACGCGAAACGATATTTTGGGAACCTACGAGGATTGCTTATATAGCTAAAAAATACATCCGCAGTAAACATGAGCGTCCGTGGTCGACTGGTCTGAACAGGTAGCTTTTTATTCTAGGACTCCAGGAATCCGGGGGTCAGTGGTTCGAGCCCTGTTGAGGGTTACTTTTTTTCCTTTTTTTAAATTGTTTTCTTGTTTTTTTTACTGGAGATTTTTAGTTCAAATGTTTAAATTTATCAATATAAAGCATTTAAAGCATTTAATGACAAGCTTCAATACATGCCAAAATCTAGTGAACAGTCCCTTTAAAAGCGACGATGAGTAATATGTCTAGTGGATGATAACAATTTGTAACAATAATCGGGCAATATGTAAGTAACTTAAAGATAAGACTATCGATCGTATTATTTAGTGATATATTGTTAAGCCGATTGATTCATTCGTTGATGGATTGATTGTGAAGAAGTATAGCATGGTGGCATATTTGGAATAAAGTGGAACAGAATGAACATAAATATCATTAATAATGTGTTCTATTTGATTTTGCAATAGATGTAGTCCAACACGATAATCCAACTCGAGAGGCTCAAGGCCGCCAGAAGGGTCGCACGTGCAACACGACAGACCATCTGTACTGAGCAAAAAAAAAAACTCAATGCTCTCCACGAAAGGTGACCCTGTGTTTAAAAATACATGATCGGTAATAATGTCGAAAGTTAAATTTTAATCGGTAAAGGTCTATAAAAACTCCATAGAATTTTATGTTTTTACGATTTGGACACATATATCTTAATACACATGTATTTATTATAATGCAATGCAATCCTACTTTCAAGATTCTGCTCCGCTCGAAGCCGGGAGCCATCCAGGACTTGCAACGCACCTGCCACTGATCCGACAAGCCCCGCCCCGTTAACTGGGGGTTTGCCGAACAGCACCGTTATTTTAACAGCAAATTGCCTTCACCTTTCAAAGAAGTCTAGAAAGGAAGGTTAGTAAATAAACATAAACCTATCCGATTTATTTGTGAGTAAACTATTAAATAGTTTTTGGGCTGATGGATACCATTCGCGTCTTCCGGAATCCTCCTGAGGGCGGGGTTCAAAAGTCACGTGACCGAGTACGCTTATCTGAGAGGTGTCCATTTTGCAGGGATCGCAACCAACTTATTGCCTACGAGCGGAGGCGGAGGTAATTGGGCGCTCGTGAGGGGACGCCGCTCGGGCACGCCACAGAGGCGTCCGTTAAATTTTTCAGGCTCGTGAAGGAGACGTGGCCATATTTAAATATGTCATTTTATGAATGTTGCGAAAATGTAAACAAAACTCGGTGTTGGTCGGCAATTTGACCATTTCATTAAGAAAAATAAATTAACATTAAATCTGTAGATGGTTTGTTATTTTATTAATTATAGTTAAATAAACATAGCTATTAATTTTGAACAGTTTGCGACAAAACCACAAATACCAAACACAACATCTAAATCATTATAATTAATAATAGAAAGAAAAGATCGAACTAAATATGTATACTGTCATTTTCTATAATGTTCATTAATTATGGCACAAACATTAGTTTTGCGTTCCGTTGTAACATCTGTTGTGCTTCCGCATAATAGCTTCTTTTTCGAGTAAAAGCTTAGCATGGCGCTCCATCTGAGCTACGTTTTAAGGCTGTGAATTTTCTGCCACCTGCAGAAATAATGATTGCTTGATGCCCATTACTGGACTTAAATCACGGGCACAATATGTACAGTGAATGTACAGTTAAAATCGATGTATCATTAAAAAGCACAGTTTTATAAAAACAACAATTTATTATATAATTCTTAATAAAATATCTTAACGTTTTAAATATATTGGCTTCCTATTATATAAATGCGAAATTATATTTAAAGTACGAAAGCGGTTTGCAATCGCAACCTTTTACAAGTTTGAAGCACAATAATACCACATTTTGCTCTTACAGTATTTATACGTTTTGACGCAGGACTTTTGACCACATACGTACGACGAATGCACAGCATTCAATGACCTTTGTGTATGCAGACTGTGCGTTGAATAGCAAAACAAATGGTTCTTAAGGCCGACATGAAGAAAATAACATAGATAATATAGGTTGGTGTCATATTGGTTGGTATTCAGCTACCAATGCTCGAAAATTACATGAACAATACTTCGGAGCAGAAATGTATACCAGTAAACATGCAGGCAAAGTTATCAGCAAACTTTTTTCTTAATAAAATCTATCACACTTCCGACGAAATCACCGAGACGAAACACTGTTACTCAATAGAGAGTAATTTTTGGACATGAAAATCACATTTGCACTTCACAATTGAGCGACGAAACATGGTGAAATCTTTGGATGGAATGGTCTTCAGATCGGTAAAAAGCCTTCTATTGCGCCGCGTTCTAGGAACACTGGGTGTTATGCATGTGCATAAAGTTCCGTCCTAGATTAGCCTGTGCAGTACGCATAGGCTAACTAGGGACGAGACTTTCCGCTTTAATGGAATTTTTCGTTTAAAGGATGTTTGTTCCAAAAGGAAAACTGCACAAGCTAATCTGTGACGTTACTTAACGCACATGCATTTAGCCCAGTTTTCTCAGAACGAGGTTCAATTAATTGCGTGTCCTCAGAGTATGGCGAGCAGCCATAGCATTTAGACTTGTCCGGTGGGATCGGCTTGAACATTTCGTTAGACACGCTTTCAAGATTTTATGGAAAGAAAAAACACACTTGTATTTAGAAAAAAAAAAACAAAAAAAAAACAATATGATACAATAGTAGAAACGCCTTGAACGTCATAGAATTAAATTTGATTATCTTGAGTGATAATTACTAAACTTATAGTATGCTTATTAAATAACATGTACTTCAGACAATATTATTTACAGATATGGTTTTGGCATGAATTTAACTAATGTAATCAATGTTGAAAACCAGTCAAACATCTGGGTAGGTCTAAAGTTTAGTTGTATGTCTTTTCCGCGGATTGTATTGACCTTTGTTCACGACATGTCAATTTAACAGTCCACCTACGTAATATACCTGCACGTGACACGGCGTTTTGTGTCTGGGCATCCATCTGTTGTCCCTGCTGGATGATCTTCTCCTTTATGTTATTGTCTAACAGCGGACGTCTCTCGTCGTCGGGATTCATGTGCACGCCCGACCTGTTTGACCGCCGGCTCTCTTTGTCACCTGAAATGAACATGACTTCGCATGAGAACACATGACTTCACATGGGAACACATGACTTCGCATCAAAACACATGACTTCTAATCAGAACACATGACTTCACATCAGAACATAAGATAATAGAAGAACGCTCGCTCGATCGACAGAGGTAAAACACTGTAACATATACAGTCAAGTTACCATCACCGGATCATTACCCATAGCGGATCACTTTGATGTTCAAGAATGCGTATCGCGATAAATAGTTGACATTTTTAGATGATATTTTGCACACAGCATCTTCAATGCCTGTTCTTTAAAATGCAATGATTGATTCGTAATCGGAGCTACTCTTTGTCAAACATTTCTGTATGTTTTGCTGACATGTATATACGACTTTGTTGACTTCCGTCTCGTTTTCAAATCGAGGTTGAACATTTTTCGCGGCCACATGCTATAACTCTGTTGGAAAGTTAGAAGTTTACGCATTAATTTAAAGGCCATTTAGTAGTCTTTCTGCCTGCAAAAGTCCATTTCAGTTTTGATTCGTGTTTAAGATTTTGCAACACCTTACATGAAATGAAGAATTAGGGCAATAACGGATCAAGCGTGATAATATGCGTATTGATAATATTTTATATTAAAATATATGCAAATCTTGTTGATTCTTACAATAAATGATCTCAATCTTAATGTTTTATTTATGTTCCATGTTCAATATCGATGATTAGATATGATTCAAACAATTTACATTGTTTATAAGATGCCCATATCTTTTCGATCTATTTAGGATTTTCAACAGATAATTCCCACACGAACACCATGCGTAAATTGTAGATACAAGATCACATATAGAAAACAATTAATATAACAAAAACAAATTAAAATAATTTATAACTGGCAATGTAACTTGGTCATTGTAAACAACACAGTTCATGTTTCGACAGTTCAAATAGCGTGTTAGATGCCCCCTGAGTGGTTTCGATCACGTGATCCGTTATGGCTACAACTGATCCGTTAATGCACGAATTCTGAGGCGAAAAAAGGGTATCACACATACAGTTTGCCTGCGTTTAAAAATAAGACTATGTGCTGAATCAGTAAACAAAGGTAATATTTAATCAAACTGGTGTAAAAGAAGTCTCAAAACACTATTGCTTTTCACCATAACAACTTTATTACGCTTCTGATCCGGTAATGGTAACTTGACTGTAATCAATTTGCAAAATAAATGCTTAGATTATAAAATAAATATACATATAATAATATAGTGATTGTCTAAAATAATTGAAGGCTACTGAACTGTAGTAGAACGACGCAAAACAAAGAACACTTTTTGAAATAGTATACGGTTTAAAAATAAAAACGCTAAATGCACACAATTGATGTGTCCCGGACGAATAATACCTATGTTTGAAGCAATAATACGAACCTAGTTCATCTGTTGGTTTCTCTCTTCTCTCAACATAGACAGCCTTTCTATTTGAAGAAGAACTTTCTTTTCCTCGAGGTTTTCTTAATCTTCTCTGAACCAGGTCGCCCCTAAACATAAACAACTTAATATTTGTTTTAAAAAAACACATGTACATACACTCTTGTTTATTGAAAATGCAAGTTAAAAGCGACGTGTTCACAGATTTTCGTATTTTTTTTTAAACTGTCATTAAATGAATTAACAAACACATCTATGATATTTGGAGTTGTTTTAAATAATTATAATAACCGTAGAGGTATCTTTTTAAGTCCCGAATTAAACAAAAATATATATCACACAATATCAGCAAACGCGATTTTTTTATTGGTTTGTCTAACATCATAATTCTATATCTTTGTATCGTGGCATGCTAAAATAAACCGAAAAACAATTCACTTAAATTACCACCAATGAATCACGTGCACTTACGATCAATCTCCTCTACAACGAAACTTTCTATTATAAAAAACTGAAGGGTCTATCGATGAAGACGTTTCTACTTTCAACCTGTGATTGATTTGTACATGTTTTTACTCAATAATTTGTGTTGAATGAACTGTTCAAATAATTTCTTATCCAAATTTAAACATTGTAATGGATTATTTTACGTGTTTTCTAGTAAATGACTCTTATTTAAATTAGAACGTTTGTTAATGATTACTTATTTTGAGAGATTATTTTTCTGCTTTCTCCATTTAAAACACTATTAAAAGCAATTAATGTTTGCATTGCACATTCCCGCTGGTTTAGGCCATTGTAAACGATGCGTGTACTAACATCTTATTCAATCGCTCAATATATTTGCATTGTGATGTATGTTTGAAACATACATGCCGAAGTTTGACGTTTTATGGATAATAAATGACAACCCATACAATTTTCCGAGCATATAAGAATGTTGCTTCACGAATTTTGTTTCGTTATTTATTTTATTACATATGTTCTGCCTTTTATACATCAGATGGTATAATTTAACTTTGAAAATAATAAACCGAAACAATAGAGGCATGCACTATATTATATTTCACTGTTTAATTCCATGGCAGTTTTATACTTACATATTTTTCATAGGACCATCATATTTACATTACATTAGCAAACACGTCCCAAAAGCTCTTTGAACACCTTACAAATTTTCATTGAGTCTAAGAAACTACCTGTACTTTTACAGCTAAAGACAACGTGCCAAAGTAAAAGATGTCATTGCATATGCAAATGCTGAAAAATTACATATCACTGAATATTGTCAAAAGAGGTTCTCCAATTTAGTTTTTATCTAGCCAGAAAACATGTTTCATCGCGATGCAATATAGAACACATGTTACGTATTTCCTTGAACAAAATAATGTAGGTTTATTTCTATATACAACGATACAAGAACACGTGTTCAGTCATATATACTCAAAGCTACAGTGTTTCAATTGTTATCCCCCGGACAATACCATCCGTATAACATTGATACGCTTTTATCTATACAAAATCTTGATGATAGTTAATGTCGTACAGATTTATTCGACACTTGAATAACTTCCTTTTAATTTTCAACAAACGTATTGTTAAAAAGACGCATTTTTCTACAATGTGTGTTTATTGCACATGTATAATAGCACGCACTTGGCAAATGGTTTCTTTATTTTCTGTATATAAACATCCTAGTCCTTGTTCGACACGGAGTCTTCATTTTTGTATTGCATCGTTTCCTATTAAATTGAGATATATCAAGTATTCTTTCAGATATATTGTCGTGAATAGAAGATACTATGTCGAAAGCGTAACAAAATCTTTAATTAAAATATAATAAGTCATGATTAGGAGACATTGTCTCCTTATATTGTGATACTCTGTCGTGGCTATGTATTACTAAGTGTAAGTAATGAAATACGCATCTCATTTCTAGGACTTCAAAAAATGCCTTAAAATAATGGGACTTAATATAGAGCCTTGCTGGACGCCTATACTAGTAATTCTATCTGCAAAAATGCTAAGTGCTTACTTTCCGTATTGCTTAAGGGCAAGTGCAGTTGTAGTTATTAAAGGCCTGTTCGGTTAAAATGCAATATTTCAACGAAAGAAGTATACATCGTGTGGGAAACAGTCTCGAATGCTTTCAATAAACCACTCACCAATTAGAAAAGCAGCTACATATTTATTGTTATATAAGAAATGCCCGCATTTTTCGGCGAATTTCAGAAATCTGATGTTACACAGGAATAAATACAGGTAAAATAGCATTACATTTAGGAGAGGTTTGATTGATTTTACAAAAATCGATACTCTTTGAAGCCCTCCCCCGTACATATGTCAAGGAAAACTTCGGACTTCTTTTTCCATGAAGTAATATTTTGTTCGTTCTGTAAAATTCCTTTGTTTCGGCTCCGGTATTTTTCATTAAGATATCCGTAAAGAAAACTATGATAAACATCAAGCTGGTCATGTGGATACTTCGATAACGGAAAGCACTTCGATAACAGAGAAAATAACAAAAGCCACGCGCGAAATATAACAATGTTTTTAATGTATATCGTTAATATTCGTTTTTGATAAACGATACATGGTGTATTGATAAATGGTATATCTTATTGTATTGTATTGTGTATCGGGTAGTCGAAAACAGAAGTGCCATTGTCAGTGAGATGATCGGTTTAAGAAGTGTCCAGTAAAATGTGGCTTCCGACTCTTTACAAATTTGAATTTCCTTAAATACATCAGTAAACTTAAACGTTAACATATTGTTACATGATTACACATATTGATCTTTTAATTCGAATGGTAAACACGTACTTGATTTATTTATTTTGTTGAAGTATGTACTGATCATCCAGTTGTTTTTGATTTTCAATGAAATGTTATCGTTTTTTTATATAATCAACCGTTTTTCCGCGAATTTTTTTCAATAAAAAGTCACATTACCGAGTGCGCTGATCTGAGAGCTGTCCATTTAGCAGGGGTCGCAAGCTATTATTGCCTACGAGCGGAGGCGCAGGTAAGTGGGCGCTTGTGGCACGTGATGGAGGCGTCCGTTAAATTTTTCAGACTCGTGAAGGAGACGTGGCCCTATTTAAATATGTAATTTTATGAATGTTGCGAAAATTTAAACAACACGCGGTGTTGGTCGGCAATTTGGCCTTTTCATTAAGAAAAATAAATTAAAATTAAGTATGTAGATGGTTTGTTGTTTTATTAATTATAGTTATATAAACATAGCTATTCATTTTGAAATGTGTGCGACAAAACAACATACCAAGCACAAAATCTAAATCATAATAATTAATAATAGCAAGAAAAGATCAAACTAAATATGTATACATGTACTGTCATTTTATATAATGTTCATTAATTATGACACTAAACATTTGTTTTGCGTTCTGTTGTAACGGCTGATGTGCTTACGTGTGATCGCCACTGTTTCGAGTAAAAGGCATTGCGCTCCATCTGAACTACGTGTAAAAGCAGTGAATTTCTTGCCACCTGCATATATAATGATTGCTTGATGCCCATTCCTGGACTTAAATCATCTGCACAATATGTACAGTGAATGTACGGTTTAAATCGATCTATCATTTGAAAGCACAGTTTTATACAAACAACAATTTATTATATAATCCCTAATTAAATATCAAACCGTTTTAAATATATTGGCGTTCTATTATATAAATGCGAAATATTATATTTAAAGTACGAAAGCGGTTTGCAATCGCAACCTTTTACAAGGTTGAAGAACAATAATACGACACTTTTCTCTGACAGTATTTATACTATTTGACGCGAAACTTTTTAACGCATACGTACGACGAATGCACAGCATTCAATGACATGTGTTTGTGCAGACTGTGTGTTGGATAGCAAAACAACTGGTTCTTAAGGCCGACATGAAGAAAATAACAAAGATAATATAGGCTGGTGTCTTATTGGTTGGTATTCAGCTACCAATGCTAGAAAATTAAATGAACAATACTTCGGAGAAGAAATGTATACCATTTAACATGCAGACAAAGTTATCAGCAGACTTTTTTGCTTAATTACACCTATCACACTTCCGACGAAATCACCGAAACTAAACACTGTTACTTAATAAAGAGAAATTATTGGACATGTAATTCACATTTACATTTCACAATTGAGCGTTAAACGTGGTGAAATCTTTGGATGAAATGATTTTCCCAGAACGAGGAAATTGCGTGTCCTCAGAGTATGGCGCAGCAGCCACAGCATTTAGACTTTTCCGGTGAGATCGGCTTGAACATTTCGTAAGTCAAGCTCTCAAGATTTTCTAGAAAGAAAGAAACACACTTGTATTTAGAAAAAAACAAAAACAATATGATACAATAGTAGAAACGCCTTGAACGTCATAGAATAAAATGTGATTATCTTGAGTGATAATTACTAAACTAATAGTATGCTTATTAAATAATTACATTTACTTCAGACAAATATTATTTACAGATATGGTTTTGGCATGAATTTAACTAATGTTATGAATGTTGAAAACCACTTAAACCTCTGGGTAGGTCTAGAGTTTAGTTCTGTTGTATGTTTTTTTCCGCGGATTGTATTTACCTTTGTTCACGACCTGTAAATTAAACAGTCTGTCAAAGTCATATACCTGTACGTGACACGGCGTTTTGTGTCTGGGCCTCCATCTGCCGTCCCAGCTGGATGATCTTCTCCTCTATGTTATTGTCTAACAGCGGACGTCTCTCGTCGTCGGGATCCGTGTGTAGACCCGACCTGTTTGACCGCCGGCTCTCCTTGTCACCTGCAATGAACATGACTTCACGTGAGAACACATGACTTCACATCAGAACACATAACTTAACATTACTTCACATCAGAACACATGACTTCACATTAAATCATATGACTTCATATTACAACATATGACTTCACATCAAAACACATGACTGCACATGAGAACACATGACTTCACATGACTTCACATGACTTCACATCAGAACACATGACTTCACATCAGAAAACATGACTTCACATCATAAAACATGACTTCACATCAGAACACATGACTTCACATCAGAACACATGACTTCACATCAGAACACATGACTTCACATCAGAAAACATGACTTCACATCAGAACATATGACTTCACATCAGAACATATGACTTCACATCAGAACATATGACTCCACATCAGAACACATGACTGCACATGGGAACACATGACTTCACATAAGAACACATGCCTTCACATCCGAACAAAAGATAATGGAAGAACGCTCGCGCGATCGAGGTAAAAACATTGTAACATAGAATCAATTTACAAAATAAATGCTAAAATTATAAAATAAATATACATGTAATACTAAAGTGATTGTCGAAAATAATTGTCTATGAAGGCTGCTGAACTGTATTAGAACGACGAAAAACAAAGAACACTTTTTGAAATAGTATACGGTTTAAAAATAAAATCGCTAAATGCAAACAATGGATATGTCCCGGACGAATTATACCTATGTATTTCGCAATAATACGAACCTAGTTCATCTGTAGGTGTCTCTCTTCTCTCAACATAGACAGCCTTTCTATTTGAAGAAGAACTTTCTTTTCCTTGAGGTTTTCTTAATCTTCTCTGACCCTGGTCGCCCCTAAACATAAACAACTTAATATTTTTATAAATACACATGTACATACACTCTTGTTTATTGAAAATGCAAGTTGAAAGCGACGTGTTCACAGATTTTCGTATTTTTTGTCATTATATGAATTTACAAACAAATCTATGACACTTGGAGTAGTTTGTAATAATTATAATAACCGTATAGGTACCTTTTTAAGTCCCGAAATTAAACAAAAATATATATCACACAATATCAGAAAACGCGATTGTTTTATTTGCATGTGTGTAACATCATAATTCTCTATTTTTGCATCGTGGCATACTAAAATAAACCGGAAAATAATTCACTTAAAGTCTCAACAATGAATCACGTGCATCTTCTCTTCTACACCGAAACTTGATAGTATCACAAACTAAAGGGTCTATCGATGAAGACGGTTCTACTTTCAACCTGTGATTTGCACGTGTTGTTACTCAATCATTTGGTTGCAATCAACTGTTTAAATAATTTCTTATCCAAATGTTAACATTGTAATTTGTTATTTAACGTGTTTTGCAGTAAATGACTCTTATTTAAATTAGAACGTTTGTTAATGATTGTTTATTTTGAGATCTTCTTTTTCTAGCATCTCCCTTTAAAACACTTAGAAGCACTTAATGTTTGCATAGAACATTTCCGTTGGTTTAGGCCATTGTAAACGACGTGTGTACTACCATCATATTCATTTGTTCAATGTTTCTGCGTTGTGTTGTATGTTTCAAACAAACATGCTGACTTTTGACAATTTAGTGATAATAATGGAAAACTCCATACAATTGGCCGATCATATAAGAATATTACGTCACGAATTTTGTTTTGTTATTTATTTTATTACATATGTTCTGCCATATAAACATCAGACGGTATAATTTTACTTTGCTAATAATAAACCGGAACAATATAGTCATTCACTTTATTTGACTTGTTAATTCCAAGGCGGTTATATACTTACATGATTTTCACACGACCGTCATATTTACATTACATTAGAAAACACGTTCAAAATCTCTATGAACACCTAACAAACTTTCATTAAGTCTAAGAAACTACCGGTACTTTTACAGCTTAAAACACAGTACCCAGGTAAAAGATGTGATTGCATATACAAAATGCTTAAAAACTACATATCACTTAATATTGCCATTAGAGGTTCTCCAATTTAGTGTTCTTCTAGCCAGTAAACCGGTTTCATCGCGATGCTTTATTGAACACATGTAACGTATTTCCTTGTCAGACTACACTGCTTGATTTATTCCAATCATGTCCAACCCTTTTAATAAACGAAAGCGAAGAAATCGATCATACTACTTATGCGTATTAACTCATTACTTTCAAGCACAACCAAAGCGCATTTGACACAACAATAGTGTAGGCTTATTTCTATATACAAATGTACAACGATACAAGTACACGCGTTCAGTCATATATACTCAAAGCTACAGTGTTTCAATTGCTTTCCGCCGGAAAAAAACATCCTTAAACCATTGATTCGCTATTATCTA
Organism: Dreissena rostriformis; assembly: GCA_007657795.1. Classification (NCBI taxonomy): domain Eukaryota; kingdom Metazoa; phylum Mollusca; class Bivalvia; order Myida; family Dreissenidae; genus Dreissena; species Dreissena rostriformis. The sequence goes on along the minus strand of VMBQ01002094.1, from coordinate 123,973 downwards.
TACACAATCTTGATTATATTTAATGTCGTTCAGATTTATTCGACACTTGAATAACTTCATTTTAATTTTTCAACAAATGTATTGTAAAAAGACGCAATTCTCTATAATGAGTGTTTATTGCACATGTAAATAGCGCGCTTTTGGCAAATGGTTCCTTTATTTTCTGTATAGAAACATCCTAGTCCTTGTTCGACACTGAGTCTTCATTTTTGTATTCCTTTGTTTCACATTAAATTGAAATATACTTAGCATTATTTCAGATATATTGTCATGAATAGACAATGTCGATAGAGTATCACAGTCTTAAATTAAAAGATAATAAGTCATAATAAGGAAATATTGACTCCTTATTAAGTGATACTCTGCCCTGGCTAGGAATGACTAGGAATGAAAGTCTGAATAATGAAATACGCATCTCATGTCTTTGACTGTCTAAGTGCTTTCTTTCCGCATTGCTTTCTTACGGGTAGTTGTAGTTATTAAATTTATGATGTGTTAATATGCAATATTTCAACGAAATTAGAAAAGCAGCTACACATTTTTTTTCTAAGAAATGCCCCCATTCTTCGGAAAATTTCGGGAATCTGGTGTAACAGGAATAAATAGAGTTACAATAGCATTACATTTTATAGGGGTTTGATTGTTTTTCCAAAAATCGTTACTCTTTGACGCCCTCCCCCGTACATATGTCAACGAAATAGTTTTAAACGGACTTCCTTTTCCATTAAGTAACATTGTGTTCGTTCTGTAAAATTCCGTTGTTTCGGTTCCGGCGTTTTAAACCAAGTTATCCGTAAAATAATGAAAAACAACACGCAGGTCATGCGGATACTTTGATAACGGATATCACTTCGATAATAGAGGAAAACAAAAGCCACGCGCGAAGTATATAAAAAAAAATGTATATTCTTAATATTCGTTTTTGATAAACAGTACAGTCATGTGTATTGATAAATGGTATATCTTTTTGTAATGTGAAGTAAAAATTTTAAGGAAGAATGGTAGAAATTTGCTAAAAAATGACAAAAACTTAGGAGAACAGCATAAGCTGGATGATCAGCAAACATTTCAACAAAATGAAAATACTAAGAAATATTGCAATTTAATATTTGCTATTCAGGCATGTAGAGTAATTACTGTAGTTAAAAAAACTAAATTGTGATTATGAGTTGTGAGTATTCATTGAAATATGAACGAAGATAGAGCATGTTTTAAAAGGTGGTATGCATGATGCTGTATACACTTTGATTCCCGATAAAGGGTACGTCGGATAACGGAGACTGTCAACAAATAGGGCACTCTGATATCCGAGTTCTATCATCTACTTGAAATGCGTTTATTTATATTGTTACTAGTCTTATCAAAGTGTTTGCTATTCCAGCATGTAGAGTAATTCCTGTGCTTAAAATACAGGAATGTTGAAAGTATTCAATGAAATATGAACGAAGATAGAGCATGTTTTAATAGTAGTTATGCATGATGTTTCCCGATAACGGACACGTCGGATAACGATGATTTTTAACAAATTTCAACTCTGAAAGTGTTGTAGACAGGCGAGAGTACCGGTGTAGTACCAAGGAAGCAGACATCGAGAGGAATGCATATAAGCTTCAACGTTACGATCGGTACGAGAAAAATAAATGTAAACTCCACGCTAAAATGTTTAGACTGTAATCCCCAATATGTCGTGTCTTAATTGAATATGTCATGAAAACAAAATCATGCTCATATTCCAAAGGAATAAGACGAATGAAGCAAATGTTCAGTGATTCGTTTTTACGTCAATACAGCAATTGTTAATTATTGCCTGCTTACTATTACATTATTCAACAGCGAACTTTTCATTTCTGGTGCACTATAAATAGTGTGTTATATTTGTTAAAAAGTGTCGGTTAATCGGGAACAGAAGTGCCATTGTCAGTGAGCTGATCAGCTAGAGAAGGGTCCAGGAAAATGTGGCATCTAACTCTTTAAACATTTGAATTTCCTCAAATACGTCAGTAAACTAAATATTTAACATATTGTAACATAATAAGACATATTGATATTTTAATTCGAATAGTAAACACGTACTTGATTTATTTTGAAGTATTTATAAAAAAAAACGGAAATATGTTCTGATTATTCAGTTGATGCTGATTTTCGATGGAATTGTATCGTTTTTTTTTAAATATAATCAACAGTTTTTCCACGAATTTCTTAAAGAGTTCGCACTATTAAGTGCTATACCATTAATCGGCAAAACAGTATTCCGTGTTTGAAAACCTAAATGAACAGAACATAAATGCAAGAAAAATCTGAAGAAATGACCTCTCGCGCATGGCTTTCAGTGTTCTCTGTTATCGAAGTGCCATCCGTTATCAAAGTATCCCCATGTCCGGCGTGAACATTGTTATCAGTAAAATACATGTAATCAAGATCAGACTAGTTGTTCGTAAAAAAAAAACAGTATCAGCATGATTATTCGTCATAGGGTCATGCAATCGTCGATTAAATAAATAAAATGTATAATCGTTGACGCATACATTAACCAAATATAGGTTTTATTATGACAACGTGGTGAAAAAAAACGGACATGTCACGTATACACATGTATAATAGCGCATACCATGTTCGTCATTCAGTTTTTTTTTTTTTTTTTTT